>JAIUSX010000137.1:600000-804878 GCA_026573805.1 Hesperophylax magnus | reverse complement strand
TTCAAATTGTCGTCCTTGGTGATTGTTTCTGGAACGCCGTGTCGAGCTATCCATTGTGACATTAAGGCTGTGGCTACGTTCTCTGCGGACATATCTTTTAATGGTATTGCTTCTGGCCAGCGAGTGTATCTGTCAATCATTGTTAAGAGGTATTTGTACTCATTACAAGCTGGTAGAGGGCCGACCAAGTCGATGTGGACGTTTCGGAATCGATCCTCAGGCAGGATAAATGTCGCTGTGGGTGCAGTTGTGTGTCGTGATACTTTGGCTTTCTGGCAAGCGACACACTGTTTGACGAAAGTTTTGATGTCCTTTGCCATCTTGGGCCAGACGAATCTCTGACGTATGCTGTTGGAGGTGCCGGAGGCGCCTGGGTGGCATACGTTGTATACGTTGGCTATTACTTGTTCTCTCATGTCTCGAGGAACAAAAGGTCTCACACGACCAGTGGAGATATCGCACCATAATAATTCGACAGTGTCGGGAATTATCATTTTCCGCAAGACGAGGGAGGAGTCCTCGTCCATCGTCGTCGTGACTCTGCTCTTTTCTCATACGTCTGTAATCAATAGCAGAGGGGCTGGTTATCTCTTCTATTCGAGACAGCGTGTCTGCTATGGTGTTGAGATGACCGGAGATGTGCTTGACGTCGGTGAATCTGCTACGGTGTTGAGATGACCGGAGATGTGCTTGACGTCGTTTCTTGCTGAACGCAAACGTAATCGGTTTGTGATTGGTGTAGATCGGTTTTCCATTGTCGTTTCCCGACTTGTTGTTCTTAAATGTACATGGTTTAATACAATTATGTGATTTGTTGCCGAATTTTTCATGATACTTGCAGTAGCCGTGTGTGGTATTATTGTTGTTTACCGGTCTACCGCGGGACCTGGAACGAGGTCGGTGCGCGGAATTCGGGTACAATGTCGATGTTTGACGCCATTCTCGGCGGGTGCTGGGATTTCTGTTTTCAAAATAGCTTTTTTCCTGTCCATGATCATATCTTCGGGTCGTTTTAAGTCGACTGACTTCGAGAGTGAGTGCCGAGATTTGCTCTTGTAAAGTCTGTAAAATAGCACTTATGTTTGAATCCATGTTCGGAATGCCGTTGCATTGTTTTCTGTCCATTGTTTCACATTCAGTTTTTTGATAAACTTCCAAGATTTTGTCTGCTGCGGATGCTAGTTGTGAGAGATTGTCATCGGGTAGTGCGGTAAGTATGGCCTGAACATGTTGCGGGAGTCTTTGCAGCCAAAGTACGCGTACGATTGGGCTCTCCGATAGCCCGGGACCAGCGAGTTCATGGATGAGTCGAAGCAGTCCAGAAGGTTTCCTGTCCTCGAGCTGTAGTCCGGTTAGAAGACGAGTGAGTCGCTTTTCTTCAGAATCTTGTAATCTCTCGATGAGTGCTAATTTGAGATGAGTGTACTTGTCTGATGCAGGGGGATTAATAACGACGTCGCTTACGGTCCTGAGGGTCTCCATATCCAAAGCGGCAACAATAATGTTGTACTTGGTGAGATCATCCTTTACTCTTGAGTTAGAAAATTGGCTTTCAGCTTGTGCGAACCAAAGTGCAATGTTGTCGCGCCAGCACGCGGGTAGTTTAACCGAGACAGAGTTTATTGTTGTGTCCATTGTGGGATTATTACCGTGGATTTCGTTCGACTTCTGGGTATCCTCGAATGACATATTGTTGTTTTGATAATACGGCAAGCAATAGGCAGTATAATATAGGCAGATGTATGTGTAAAAATAGCAAGGAAACAAAAGCAATGACGAGAGTAAATTTAGATTTCGAAAAAAAAAAAAAAAATTCAAAAAGGTTCGATTAATGGTATCCGAAAAATTCAAAAATCCCTTAATCTAGAGTGCATACAATGTAAATAAATATAAATGTACTGTGACGAGTTCAAATTGTCTGGTCACTTAATTTAATGAACATGTAACAATATTATACACTTGCGAAATTTAAAAAAATTATATTAGAATATTCGTATTTGGAAATTTAGCTGTAAAATCACTGTGTGTAGGATTAATTATGGTTCACGTTACTTGGTTTGGATCACTTGGCATTGGTTTGTGGCGGATGTTACGAGGTCCGGAACTGGAGTTCTGCCTGCGTGGTAAATCCGGTAGATGCTTGATCTGCGATGAAATTGAAGTTGGTCTGCAGAAATTGTTGCGTTCTGCTGTGAATCTGATGCCTTGTCTGCAGCTGCTGGAGCGGTGTTTAACTGAAATTGAGATTTTTTGGCACTATACTATTCGAATATACGAGTTTTTTGGTTCGGATTAGTGGGTATATTTGGTATAATTAAGTATCAGAATTGGTGGAACAATAATGTTTTTTAAAAAATGTGCTTTATGATTCGACAATAAGACTCTAATAAATATACTGGACTTTAAAATGTTAAAAATGAGATTGGAAGTTACTTACGCAATTGTCCAGGATTCCAGTTTCAGCGTTCGACCTACCGTGTCCACTGAATATAATTATCACCCAAATAGAAATGCCGGGGGTCACCAATTGGCAGCAATGTGTGGGGTCACCAGTGTGGCGGTGATGTGTGTATTTGTGTAATTTACGGTGGCTGCCTGAACCGTAAATTGGTGTTCAGGATTTGGGAGATTGAAAATAAATGTCTGAGACTGAGTCGGTGGTAGACAAGGTAGTGGAGAGTGGCGGTCAGATCGAAGGTTGAAACTAGAATGTTTGAAGATTTCTCTTCTCGCGCCCGCCTAGCTCTTCTGGTGCGTCGAGCAGCGGATTAATTTAAATAGTGTTGCCACATGTGGGATTGGACAAAGTAGTCCCACATATTTGTAGAAAGTAGAGAAAACTCGATGTTTTTTAATCAAGTCGTAAAAATATATATTTTCGGGCGCTTACATTGCTAACTCTGGCTAAACCTTATGAGATACATCAAAATAATGTACTACGGACTTGCATACCTTAAAAAGGTCTGGAAAACAGTCCGCGATGGCATGTGTCTATCTCCAAAAGTTAACCCCCAGAACGCCAGGTACAAGTCAGATAGTAAAAATTAAAGTAAGAACAATCAGATCCATGTACAAGAAGGAATCAGGATAAGTAATGAAATCTCCCTTTGCCAGATCTGATATGTCAATATGATCGTGTAGGTGGAACCAATGAATGAGAAAAGGTTCTTTTCTAAATGTTTCCAAAGTTAGGGGAAGTCTGCTAGTAGCCATAAAGTAGAAACGTATTATTTTTAGTAAATTATGGTTTTCCTTATTCAAAATTAAATGAGCGACGACGCTTACGTTTTTTAAGTCCAATAATTTTTCTAAAATTGACAGTTGTACAGGATCGTTTTTATTTTTTATTCTTTATTTTGGCTTTCACCCATTAGGGGTGATCTTAGCCATATACAATTAACATTTTTCTTATTAACAATAACATCATAAACATAACATAATGTAACATAAATAAACCAAACATAACATAAACATAACATACTTAACATAAACGGTACAGAGCTGGTAACAGTAGGTAATCATAAAATTATAAAAATAGGAACCTGTGTACAATATAAGTGGGCGCATTTCGTGATTTAACCGATTTAACGATTTTTCCAAAATTAGTAGCCTTTTTTTTAAACAGGGGGCTTACTCGCTAAATTTCAATTTCACAAACGAAAACGTTTCTGTTTGGCCAAATTTATCACATCGGACTAAATAGTACTCTGTAACGACATGGATAAAGTTTGGTTTATTTTAGCGTCGTCGGCGTCGGATACGTTTGCATCTCACATTACTCTATACAGAAATGCCAAAATTTTCTATTGGCATATTTATTAGCGCGCTGAATTTTGACGTTTCCACTGAATTAATAATATTACCCATTGACGCATTTTGAACAATTGATTAATTTATCACTAAATAAGGAAAAATGACCGTAAGTTGTACAATTATTTATAATTTTCATGTTTATTCTGTATTTTTTTACGTTGGTAAATGTATTTCGTAAGGTATCGTAACCTTTCCAAGAAGTAAAGGACTTTATAACCTCAAATTCGCTTTAAATGAACAGTGTTTTATACGTACAAATGACATTAATTTGTAGATTTCTTTTCACCTAATGACGCTACTCATTATGTTATTATATTATATTTACTAGGTAGTGTATATTTTTGCCTTTGTCAGTTTTTTATTAGTCACCTCATTTGCGTGATGTTCATTTACTTATTTTACATTGTTAGTTATGTAATACATCGAGTGTGCAGCTGGAGTTGTTGGTGCGTGGCTCACAGAGAGGCCTGCCATGGCTTCCGGTAGCTTCCAGGGCTTGGATCAGAAGAAAGGCCTCGCACAACGTTTCTAAACGACTATGTAAGTACTTACACTGAAATATCTTGGGGTGTATAGGAATTATGCTATGAAAAAGAGTAAGAATCGTATGTAACAATTATATTTATAAAAAAAATAACATAAATATTTTCACTTTCAGTCAAAAATAGAATGGATGAATTCCTTCAGATCGAGCGGGAGAAGGTATAGATCGAGCGGGAGAAGGTACAGATCAAGCGGGAGAGGCTACTGGTCGAGCGGGAGAAGGTACAGATCAAGCGGGAGAGGCTAATGGTCGAGCGGAAGAAGGTACAGATCAAGCGGGAGAGGCTACTGGTCGAGCGGGAGAAGGTACAGACCAACCGGGAGAGGCTACTGGTCGAGCGGGAGAAGGTACAGATCAACCGGGAGAGGCTACTGGTCGAGCGGGAGAAGACAGAACATCTCAAACACATAAAAGAGATGATGGCTCTGATACTCGCAGAGGTGATCAAACGGAAGTGTAAGATATGATTTATTGTATATTAGACATTATAATCGCAATATACTCATACATATATTAATATTGTCATTTAAAAACAGATGAGACAAAAATTACAACATTCTGAGCCAGATTTCTCAATAATACACCTTATAATCTATTGTAGCAGTAATTAAACATAGTAGCAAAAGCAGGTACGGGATTTTAAAAGCAAGATAGCGCCATCTTCTATAACATCTTGTGATTCATTATACCCCAGTAATGGCAGTGAAGATAGTGAATGCATGCGCTGTTTTTCACAATATTGCCATTAAAGCTCAAATGCCAGAACCAGAGGATGTTAGGAATATTTTTCTGGTTTTGGAACTTGATTGGAAACACTTTGGTCGTATTTTTAACTGTTTTATTACGTATCACAAAGCATGCCTTTTAAATATCTACGTTTACAATAACAATTTATTGATAACGGGCCCCGACCCATGTACAGATAAACACTGTTTACTGTAATAAATTTCGGAAGGAAAGAACACCTTTCTACTGAAAACAATCCCTTTATAGGTTAGAAACACTAACATTGACAGATTCATATACACAATGATAAAAAAGGGAACTGCTTGTCGACAAAGTAGAGCTCTAAAATGTTAGCACAGATTCACACCATTTCTAATCATTAACTATTCAAACAATATACAGATGGTGACTGTATCCAGAATTTAATTAATAAAGAACTTCATTACAAAATTGAACATGCAGCCGGGCCGGCAATGAGGAAATCAATTAAAAAATTGATTTGTGAAATTCCTAAAGATAATAACTAAAAATAATAACAAAATAATACTGAATCCACAGACCAAGCACAAGAAAATAAAAAATTACAATCACTAAACAACACAATTGTTCATTTTCACTGGCCTCTGCTTGATCCATCCAAGTTGATGTTTTTAAAGCTTCTCAGGAAGTTGCAGTAAAACTCATAAAAAATCCTGGACATCTGGAGGTTGATTATAGAGTTAAATGAGTCTTAATTGTATTACTCATCAGCGTATCAGTTGTTCCTGAAGTCATCTAATGAGTGAGAGATTTTTTTTACACTTCGGGAGAATCCGGAATTTCCAAGCGGTCCGGAAGGTTGGGCCGGACAGTTTCAGGTTCTGGATCCGAGTCCATGGGCATCAAGCATATTTTGGTGATGGGCCTGACGAAAGTTCCTTGAGAGGTTTTTAGAGTGACCACTCTAACTACGCCATCAGCGCCAGGGTGAGTATCTGCCATTAAGTCCTTTTTTGTAACTCCATCAGGTAATCCCGTTTCCATCTAGACCAAAATGATTGAATTAGAGAATTGATATTTTGAAATTCGGTTAGCCTGTTGGCCGGTATCGTCTGGACGTCGCTCTCAGGTATGACGGAAGATGCAGTGCCTATAAGGAAATGGTTAGGTGTGAGTGGTTGATAGTCATGGACGTCGTCGGACAATGACGTTAGGGGACGGGAGTTCAGACAAGCCTCAATTTGACAAATTAGAGTGTACAAAAGTTCAAAAGTTAATGTAGAATTGTTAGTGATTCTATACAAATGAAACTTTGCGGACTTTACCGCAGCTTCCCACAACCCGCCGTGATTTGGGGCTCGAGGGGGTATAAATTTCCACTCGATACTTCTATTTGCTAAGTAATTATGAATCTTGTCATTGTTTTCCTTTAAACTGGCGTAAAGCTCCTTGAGCTTGCTGCAAGCACCTTTAAATGTTGATGCATTGTCGGACAATATCTTTTTAGGCTGCCCTCTACGGTAAATAAATCTTTTTAAACCATTTAAAAAAGCATCGCTAGTCAAATCTGAAACTAACTCTAAATGAACCGCCTTTGTGGAAAGGCAAACAAAGATACATAAATACGATTTCACGATAGAAGCCTTTTTTAGTGTCCCGCTTTTAATAGCTATCGGTCCTGCATAGTCGATTCCTGTGGTTGCAAATGGTCGGCTCGGAGTGATCCTCTCGATTGGGAGATCACCCATAATTTGATGACCGGATCGAGGACGGCATCTAAAACACACAATATATTTATGTAGTATCCTTTTGACAGTATTTTTCCCAAATATGGGCCAAAATTTTAACCGTATTTCTGCTAATAGGGCTTGAGGTCCTGCGTGTAAATTTACATAATGGAAGTGGCGAATAATTAATTCCGTCAGCTCATGTTTTGCAGGTAAAATAATGGGATGTTTTTGCTGGTACGATAGGTGCGTAGCTAAATTTAGTCTACCTCCCACATGTATCAGACCTTCACATAAGAAGGGGTGAAGCGACTTTAAATTACTCTTTTTATTTACTGTGCCGTGATTTTTCAATTCTTTCAACTCCTTTTGAAAGACTTGTTCTTGAGCTGCACGTAATAGGCATTTTAAAGCTGATTCCAGTTCAGCCACACTCAAATTGCCCCAACTTATTCCTTTGAGCTTTCGGTAATTATTTACAAACCGTAATACATATGCGGTAACTCTCTTCAATTTCGTAAATGAAGAAAATTTCTTGAATACATCCCATTCCTGAGTTTCAGTGGATAATAGAACATTTTTGCTCTTGAGTTCAGGAGGGTTTATGCAAGAAAAAAATGATTTAGGCCAAGCGTTGACTTCCTTGGTCAACCAACTTGGTCCATCCCACCATATTGAAGAATCTATTAAGGGCCCACTATTCGAATTTCATCCAATTTCCGACATATTTTCCTTAAAAGTTTGAAGTTTTTAAGCTCTTAAAAAAATATATGTTATTCTTTAAGATAGTATCTATTTGTTCCAAAAGCCGAAACGGTAATTATTTGAAATTCCCTCGATAGAAATAAATCGCAAAGTATGCTCCGAAAAATATTATTAACACGTTTATTTCTGTTATTTTACAAGTTATGTGTATGAAAAAAATCACAATGCTTCTTTTAATGCTACTCAATAGACCCCAAAAGTGATTTTTGCTATTTTTGAAATACGCCGTGATTTATTAAACATTTTCACAACAGTCGCTTACGTCTTATGATTCTAAGCATGATTATTGCAGCCCCTCTCACTTCCTCACGCGCGTACGCTATCTGCCTTTCAGTCACTGCTTAGAGAGCTTCGCGGACGATCGTGTTGTTCTCCGTTTCGTGATTTCTACTAAATAATATTTATCGTAAATAATAATATTGTATTCCGAAAATGGGAAATAAACGAAAAAGTGCTCGTATTTCTAAGAAAAGACTATTTCGTTCGAAACAAAAACGCATGGTGGACATTGTAAGGTAAGAAGAAAAATATAAATTTTGATTTGATGAATATATTATTATTTACTATTACGTAGGTAATATTTATTATAAAAATAAATTATGTATATATTGTGTAACAAAGGTGACAGGTATTGTTTTATTTTTCAGAATGCGTACTTTGGGAGATAAATCTATTGCCAAGGCCTCTGAAACTGAAATTGCCGGGTAAGTTTTTTTTAAATTTACATTTTTTCTTCAAAAATGACCCTTGAATGTAAAACTATATATTTTAGTTAGTAGGTAGGGAATGTACCCATACTACGTGACCCACTCCTCCCCCCTCAGTGACCACGTGTAGTATATAAACCTAACCCATTGTGACCAAACGCGTGGTATGTTGAAGATCCCCTCCCCCTCTCTGAACGGGTCACGTAGTATGGCTACTGTATATATTGCGCGAAGAAATTCTAAAATCAAGCCGCACTTAATTTACAACGTTCTAACAGCATTACGTTTGTTTTTTTTTTGTCCTATTGTATTTGTCTGTTTCTGAGGCGTTTTGTAGTTGTTCATTTTGATTGGATATAGTTTTAACTTCGCTTTTCCATGTTCTGAGGAGAGAAAGTTTGCAAAGACAAGTTTTCGTAATCCATTTAACAATTTTTGAATTTGAGGTTCAATCTTGTGCAAATTATTTTAGTTCGTCATATTTTAATGGAAAATATTTATAAAGTACGTTGCCAGAGCACAGAATTGCATTCGTTAGAATCTTGTACAATGAATAATTATGCCCTAGCTAATTGCATAATATTCCATATGCATATTTAGGTATGTTCTAAAATGGTAATTATATGTCCTATTTAAATATTTTTCATTTTAAAAATATTAAACTTAAAAACTTTACAAAAAACTCAAATCAGAAATTGGTAAATATATAAATCGTCTTTGCAAACTTTGACATCTCATATCATAGAACTGTATATCTGATGTTAGAACGCGTTCCAACTAAGGCTTGATACAAATTCTAAGCTTTCTGGATCGAGGCAAGTAATATGTATAATAACACTGTAGGTACCTGGAATATGTAGAAAGCGACCCGGTCAGATTTGCATCTCTGCCAATGATTTCGTACAATAATAAGACACTTTTACGGTGGGGCAAACTACCGGCATTTTCGATAATGTATCCAAGAACATAAAGATCTTCATACTAGTTCTCAAACTTTAGGGAATTTAATTTGAGGAAGTTAATTATTGATTGGATATATAATAAATAATTATTTTGTTTTTCTTCCAATAAAAATTAGGTTTTCTATTATTTTATAGTTACGTACTTATTTATTCCAGAATTCGTCCATTTGAAAATAGTCTAATTTTTTAGGCGATCTGTTTTAAATAACTAACTAACTAACCATCAGGCCGTTTCCCCGCAGAGGTAGTCAGAGAGGACGGACCGCCAAACAACTCGGTCTTGGCACGCACTCTTTGCCTTACTCACATTCATACATCGTCTCATACAAAAACCACTTAACTTTAATTTATATTCGTCGATATATATAAATGTTTATTGTCCTGAAGAAGGTTGAGTTCAACCGAAACCGGTCGACGAATATAAATTAAAATAAAGTAGTTAAAACAAAATATTTATTTCATTTTGTTCTTTAATTATATTTCAGATGTGACTATACTCAACTGAAGAACGTTTTGTCCACATCTTGTAAAGATGTTGAAGCACTGAGGTAACAATAAAATCATTTACGCCCTTCACATTTATTTAGAAAGTTCTTGAAATGTAGTTATAATCAATGTTTTTATTTTGTTCCATCTTCCACGAACAACGGGAAAGCATACCTGTTGAGAATACATATAACGACATACCTAAGGAGAATATAGATAATGGAGGAAGGTAAAATGGATTTCAGAATTTCGATTAAACTATCGTGTTGTGAAAAAAATATATACCGTTAACTTTTTTTTTATTACAGTAAATCTGATGTACGTGTGTACTACAACAAAAAACGTAAAATTGTAAACAAGAAACCCATCGGCCGGAGAGGTCTTTCTCAAAGCATTGACAATTGGTATGTTATAGTGATTTACTTTACTAACATTTATGTATTTTATTTTACTAACGGTAAAACATAAGTTCTAAAGAGATGAATTATTAATATACAAACTATCTGCTTTATGTGAAAGAACATCCGCTTCATTCGAAAAAATTAATCTTCAGTAATACAAACATTCAAAAATTTATAATACTTTTATTGGTATCCAAATCATTATCAATATCCACTTTTATTTGTAGTTTTTCATAAATCAATTTTGCTTTTCTAGGTTGGATAAAAATGATGCAGTCGAAGGAGGAGAAGAAAGACGCATCGTCGACATTTTCTTTTTTATTAACCAGCTGCAATCCATATCGGACCATTCTCCTTTTGGATGCGGATTTCGAAATCTTATTCTTAAATCTGAGCAAAGAGTTGGTCTAATGTCCAAAATACTATTTGAATGTAACATGTGTTGCGCCAAATTTACAGTCAACACATGCGACCCAAAACCTAAACATACCATGGACGTCAATGTAGCAGCAGTATCGGGGATGACTCCTGCAGGAATTGGGCTTGCTCAACTGTCCGAGTTTTTGACGGCTGTCAACATACCCCCGATGTCCGTAAAATTTTTCCACAAGACAAATGTATTAGTGTCAAGAGAATGGGAGAAATGCGCGTTAGTCGCCATGGAAGTCGCAGCGAAACGAGAGCGTCAAGCAGCTATCGAAGAAGGTTGTCTACAGGACGGAGTGGCGGTGATTGACGTGATCGCGGATGGGTGTTGGTCGAAACGATCATATAGAACAAATTATACAGCCCTCTCCGGTGCGGCAGCAATTGTTGGCAGAAGATTTGGAGAAGTTTTATACCTCGGAGTTAAAAATAAATATTGTTGCATTTGTGCAAGAGCTGAAAACCGAGGAGTATTGCCTAAAGAACATGTTTGCTACAAAAATTACACTGGACCTTCAACTGGAATGGAAGCAGAAATTCTTGTAGAAGGGTTCAAAACTTCAGTTGAATCTCATAATTTGATATATGGGCGGCTAATAGCAGACGGAGACAGTAGTACTTATCATAAACTTATCAAAACGAGACCGTATCCGAACTACACCATCGAAAAAATCGAGTGTCGCAATCATTTGCTTAGAAATATGTGCAACAAGTTATCCGCTCTATCGAAAGACACAAAATATCCCTTATATCAGCGAAAGATGATCACCACACAACGGATAATGGCTATAAGAAAGGTCATTTGTCACGCCATTCCACCAGAACCACCAATTCTTCATTGTATTATGTTTGTGATTAAATTACATTTGACAATTTAAACAAACAAGATTTAGAGTATTTAAAAGTATATCGTATGTTATAACCAATAAAGTTCAAAATTAAATTGTAAGTTCACATGAACTTAAACTATTAAAAATAGTAGTTACAAAAATTTCTTACCTTTGTGAATAAATAAAGCACCCTCCAAACAAAAATACAGAAGCTTTTTTGTGAGAGTAGGTACATCATTAAAAATATATGTTGGAATGTAATTTTATGATTCATACATGTTATATTACTCTCATAATTATTGAATTGTTTAAATGAATAAATAAATCATTACAAAACTGTCTTCTGATTTATATTTAAATCCTTGAGACACTAATGGCCCACACCCTGATAAAAAAGCTTAAAAATGTATAAATTATCTTCATAATACAAAATATGATAAGTATAAAAAACGTATACATCTATATAATTTATATAAATGTACAAAAGTAGATAATACATATATATTTTTTATACAATATGTCCGGGGGTTAAATGTGCAAGGAAGGTGATTCTACATGATAGTACAATTAAAAAAGACGATTTTTTGAAATTTTAACGTTTTAAGCTAGTTTTCGGATAAAAAAATTTAATTGATTGTACAGAAAAAAGTATATTGGTCTATGAAAAAATGTTTTTTTAAGGAAAAAAAAAATGAAATTTCTCCTCCTTGAAACCTCCTGAAGTTTTTGAACTTTACCCCCGGACACCCTGTATAGATAAACTTATATATATTGATTTTATAAAATCATATTTTTTTACAAATTACATATTATTATAAAATTAAAAAAATAAATAATTTATGGATTCTGAAATACCCCACAGTTTGACTTCCTTTGTATTGTGCCAGCAAAGCTCTGCTGTTGGCAGCTGACACGTGTTGATATTATTTCACATTTGTAAAAGTAGATTTAGTTTGGAGTCGTGTTAATAGATGTCTCAAATTCAGGACATAATAATAATATAATTATTTTTCTTGAAGTGACGACAGAGACCCTATAGGCAATTTTACAAAGGTTTAAAAGTTGCCGTAGAGGCAATTCTCAAATTCTGATAGGGAAAGTGCACTCTTAATTTATCAGCGGTAGTTCCTCTTGATAGTATATCCGCTGCGTTGTCGGATGATGATACGTGTCTCCATCGGTCCGAATCACTGAGTTCTTGTATTTCAGCTTCACGGTTTGCTACGAAGGTGTTCCAAAGAGTAGGTTGACCTTTCAACCAACACAGCGCTATAGTAGAGTCACACCAGTAATATGTATCGATCTCTACTAAATTTAGCGCCTGTTTTACATTTTTTATTAATTTTGCTAGTAGTAAAGCACTACACAGCTCTAGCTTAGGCAATGATATGCACTTCAATGGAGCCACTCGTGATTTGGAAGTTATTAAATGCGAATGTCGCTTACCATTATGGTCCATTGACACAATGTAAGCGCAGGCTCCATAAGCCTTTTCAGATGCATCGCAGAAACCATGCAGTTGCAGATCCCGAGACTGCCTGCAAATAATTTTCCTTGGAATTTTCAATACATTTAATTGAATTAATTCTTGCAAGTAGGTCCTCCAGGGTGCTAGTATTTCATTAGGCAATGGGTCATCCCACGTTGCTTTAGACTGCCATAGTTTTTGCATTATCAATTTCGCTACGACTATAATGGGTCCTAGAAGGCCTAGCGGATCGAAGGTTGAGGAGATGCATGACAATATCTGACGTTTGCTCTCGGTTTGACTTGATGGGCTTGTTATTACATAAGAAAAATAGTCACCCTCATTATTCCAGGTTAAGCCTAATATTTTCTCATTCTTTGGATTGTCAGTAATGATTTTTCCAGGATTGCTTGACTCAGCAATTTCCGCTTGACTCGACTCGGCTGACAACTCCAAAGCGTTGGATCTCCATTTTCGTAAGGTCATACCTGCAGACAACAATATACTGACTAACTGCTCCTTCAGTCTCCTACAGTATTCCACATCATCTCCTCCGGTTAGCAAGTCGTCCATATAGAAGTCATTTTCTATGACATGACTAGCTCTAGGAAAATTAATATGGTTATCCATACCGAGTTGTTGTAGACACCTTGTGGCTAAGAAGGAGGAAGGTCCTAACCCATACGTCACTGTCCTCAGTCGGTAATGCTTGAGATCCTCCTGCGGCGACTCGCGCCAAAGTATCTTCTGCAGATTGCGGTCAGCTTCACATACGTTGATTTGGCGGTACATCTTCTCGATGTCAGCTGTTATGACGACTTGATGTTTTCTGAAATGTAACAGTTGGGTGTATAAATCCTTTTGTATAACCGGTCCTATCATCAAGGCGTCATTGAGTGAAATCCCCGTGGATGTTTTAGCTGATCCGTCGAAAACGACCCTAACCTTAGTGGTGGTGCTTGATTTTTTTATTACAGCGTGATGTGGTAAGAAATAAGAGTTACAATCCTCTTTTAATTGGTCACATACTTCCATATGGCCTAGTTTATCATATTCACGCATGAATTGTATATATTGTGAATACAATTCGGTATTTGACAAAAATTTCTTTTCCATATTTTTAAATCTTTTTTCCGCAGTGGCCAGTGAGCTCCCCAGCTGATCAATGCATGCTCGGCGCGGTAATTGTACCATGTATCTACCGTCCGCATCTCTAGTATGAGTGTTAGCGAAGCTGGCTTCGCAAGCCTTTTCCTCATGATTTTGAATCTTAATAGGATTAATTTCCTCTAGTCTCCAAAATTTTTCTATTTGATTACTTAAATGTTTATAGATAAACTACAAAAATCTGATACAGTCCTTTGCTTAGGGTTCATGCTGATTGGCCCTGATACAATACATCCCAGTTGTGTGCGTTGAAACGTAGGTCCAGATTCAAGTTTTAGTCTGTCGTGGGTCAGGATTTCCCAGAAGCTCTCTGCGCCCAAAAGTATGTCGATAGGGGCAGCTATATGAAACTTCGGGTCCGCTAGCTCCAATCCCGACGGCAGCTTGAATTCCTTTTTAGCCAGGGTCACTTGTGGGAGGTTTGTCGTAATTTCCTGCAATATTAGACAATATATTTTACGTTTATATTCAGTATTAAGAGAATTCATGTTCACTGAAACTCTTTCCTTAATGTGTGTGATGTTATTATGAATTCCAGATATGGGTTTGTTTATCACTTCACATTTTAATTTTAATTTATTTGCGAAATCTTTTGTCATGAAGTTAGATTGCGTCCCTGAATCAATCAGGACTCGTGCTTTAAAAAAAATATTGTCACAACCTACCACTCCTATCATGGCGGTTGACAATAATATCAAATTTTCTGCTATTCTGGCTGCAGAATGATTCGAGACTGACACCTCGGCATCAGAATCTAAATTTGAAGTATCCCTCGGATGATCTTCTTTGTGTAGCAAAGTATTGTGACTTGCTTTGTCACAATGCCTGCAAGTAAATGTTACCTTACAACTCTGTGCAAGATGACCTAATTTTAAACATTTAAAGCATGCTTGGATTGATTTGACCGCTTCGATCCTATCTTGAATTTTTAATTTGTGGAATTTCTTGCAGTTATATATTTGGTGCCCCTTTTCCTTACAAAAAACGCAGCCATTCGGTTTTACAGCTAAAAATACCGATGAATCTTTTTTATTGTAGTTGTTGCCTATTTGCCTTGGATGTAGGTTGGTATTTTTTTTCTCGGAAGTATTCATTAATTCTAACACCTGGGCTCTAGTGGTCAAAAACTTCAACAATTCTTTTAACGTAGGTAGATCACCTTCCAACGTACATTGTTCCCATGTTTTACGAGAAATCGTGTCTAATTTGGATGAAATTAAATAGATGATCAATGCGTCCCACTGGTCTACCTTAACTCCGATATTTTGTAACGCTTTCAGATTAACATTCGTTTCGTCTATTAAATATCTCAACGCGACCGGGCCCTCCTGTTTCATTTCTTTTAATTGAAACAGCATATGGATATGTTTATGAACGGTAGCTCTTAAATTTGAGTATCTCTCCTGCAAGAATTCCCAAGCCGAAGTATAATTTAATTCGGAGATTTCTAAATTGGCAATAACCTTCAAGGCATTTCCCTTCAGCGTGAATTGCAAATAAAAGAATTTCTGCACGTTACTTAAAGAACTATTATTATGGAACAGAGCTTTAAAGTTTTCGACGAAGTTAACCCAATCTTTTTGATCGCCATTGAATTCGCGCAATTGTAAATGTGGCAATTTTATTTCAACTTTGCTTTGTTCTACCGAATCCATCGCCCCCTTAGCCGTTGTTAATACTGCGAAATATTGATTCTCAAACGCTTCCCTCTGGTTGTCGTTGTCGAGTTCGTTTGTTTCTGGTGATGATTCTATCTGTTCCTGAATTGTTTCGAAGTCATCCCACAGCGATTTTATCCGGTCATATCGTAATTTTATCTCAATTGCTGATAATGTATTTATTGCCTCTGCAAAACGAGTCAATTTTCCCTTAATCACGCCCCTTTTAGACACTAACAGCTTTAATTTCTCCATGTCTGTTGTTTCCGCACGACAATAATATTATTTATTTATTTCCGTGAGTGCGTATTAAATTAATTTGACTAAGCCGTTTTAAAGATACAACAATGACACCATTCAAAATTTGTACCTGAAATTGCTATTTAACTATCACTATGCAGTTTCTATCGTGTAGGTAGTGAATTATTTTTTGAACACTGATTCTAATATTCAAAAACAATAAAATAACACGTTTTCAATACATGAGGCTTGACTAAATTTTGGAAGGAGCTGGAATATGATATAGGAGGCACTTATCTTACGTGACCTGAAGCGTAGTCTCGATTTCAATGACCATCCTCTTCTTGCTTTCAATCTGGCTTCCAATTTTTTTTTTTTTTTTTTTTTTTTTTTTTCATTTATTATAAATATTTAAAGATACAAGTTTTATGCAGTCCCACAAAGCTGTCACACATGACGGCTTGTCTGTAGGTTCTACAAATAATATATATAAACATTTTTTATTTTTAATACATGTATGACACAAAATTATACAATAAACAATATCACAAAATAATATATCTCAAAGTACCTACCTATATACAAATTATTTAGGCAGGTACGTTGAGATGTTCAGGAATACATCAATAATAAAGTTCAGAGATACATTGATTCATCGCTTATTAGCCAACGCTTAGTGTTTTTGGGGCAGGGTCTCTCATTATTCTGAGGTTTAAAATAATTATTAAATTTATTGAAAATCTCTGGTATTAAGTATTTAAGCGTTCGGCTTCCATACTTATTTGTTACTCTTGGAATAATGAGGCCCTTATTTTCAGTGAATCTTGTTGTATGATTATGCACCGGTTGCTTTTTATATTTGCTATCCCCCTCATTATCCATTATAATAATGTACCAAAGAAGACCCTTTATTGGAAGTAGGCCCTCAGAACCATACAGTAGTTTTAGATTACTTCTTTGTCTGTAAATATTCGGTGGTACAATTTTTTTTATTATAGCAATTTGTAAGTTTTGTATATATTTAATATAAATATTGCTTGAGTGCCCCCAAGTTCGTATGCCATATCTGAGTATGGATTCGACCATAGAAAAATAAATTATTTTAAGAGTACAATGAGGCAAAACAAATTTCAGTTTATAAAAATTACTTGCAAAAGATCGGAGCTGGTTACAGATTTTAGCCACTTGTTTATCCCATTTAAATTTATTGTCTACTATTAGTCCCAGATAAGTATATTCGTTAGTAAAGTCAATTGTTTCACAGTGGCAAATATTTTCAATTTTTCTATGAATACATTCAGAATTATGAGCAATTATTTTAGGTATATTCCATATTCCCAGGCTTGGTGATTTTACATACACACATTTTGTTTTTTTAACATTAATAATTAAACCAACATCATGAGCCCATTTAAGTAGCTCGTTAAAGTCACTTTGCAATTGTTGAATAGCTAAGATAGGATTTTCATTGGATACTACAAGAGCAGTATCGTCAGCAAAAATGAATCTAAAGGCCTTTTTAAAGAGTTTTGACATAACAATAACATATATAATGTACAATTTTGGACCTAAAATTGATCCTTGCGGTACTCCTGATTTAATATGTCTTCCTTTACTCATATCATTTAAAATCTTTACGTTCATTTTTCTATTAGTTAAGTAGTTTTTAAAAAAAGAGAGGAGTTTACCCCGGATTCCAATGTTTTCAAGAACCTTAATTAATTGGATATGGCTGAGAGTGTCAAAAGCTTTTGAGTAGTCAATAAAAAGCACCAGTACATGTTTTTTAGAATTAAGTTGAGAATTTATAAAATCAGAAAAATTTTCCAGCAATTTATCACAACTTTTTTTTTCTGGAACCCGTACTGGCATTCATCTATAATATTCAAATTATTCAAATATTTATCTAAATTTATCGAAATATATTTTTCTAAAATTTTTTCTAGTGCCGGGAGAATAGAAATTGGCCTGTAATTGTTAATTTCGGAGTGATCTCCATTTTTGAAAATAGGCCTTACGATGCTATTTTTTAATTCATCGGGGATGAGGCTCGTATCGATTATTCGATTTTTTTATATCGATTATTCGATTTGATTTATATCCTTTCAGCTGGTTCTTGTTTTTGATAATCCTTTGGTTATAATCCGGTTAGTAAGGACCATGTATATTTTTCTGGTTTTGGAACTTGATTGGAAACACTTTGGTCGTATTTTTAACTGTTTTATTACGTATCACAAAGCATGCCTTTTAAATATCTACGTTGACAATAACAATTTATTGATAACGGGCCCCGACCCATGTACAGATAAACACTGTTTACTATAATAAATTTCGGAAGGAAAGAACACCTTTCTACTGAAAACAATCCCTTTTTAGGTTAGAAACACTAACATTGACAGATTCATATACACAATGATAAAAAAGGGAACTGCTTATCGACAAAGTAGAGCTCTAAAATGTTAGCACAGATTCACACCATTTCTAATGATTAACTATTCAAACAATACACAGATGGTGACTGTATCCAGAATTTAATTAATAAAGAACTTCATTACAAAATTGAACAATTATTGAAGATGATTTTAGAGAGCTGGTCAGAGATATTTAATTGTGGCGATTGAGAGTCTCAACAAGCTCACATTGAGTTAGCCGACCTTGCCTGAGATTATTGTCGTGTCGATCGTTAATATCAAACACTTCTCTACAATCATTTTCAATAATAACATCCTCTGGTTCTGGCATTTGAGCTTCAATGGCAATATTGGGAAGAACAGCGCATGCATTCGTTATCTTCACTGCCATTACTGGGATATAATGAAGCACACGATGTTTTAGAAGACAGCGCCATCTTGCTTTTAAAATCCCAAAACAACGTTCTATACAATTTCTAACCCTGCATTGCAATTTCGTGTAATGCTCTTCTGGTGATGCCGGTACCGCATTTAAGATGAGATTCATACTATCATCATGTATGGCCTAAGCGGAAATGCTGAATCTCCTGAAATATTATAATATTTGATATACACATTTAAACAAATACATTAAAAATAGCCCACTTTATTAAAAACATTGATGAAATTTACCTAAAAGCCAGAAAGCTTCTCGATTATTTGCTTCTTACAAGTGTGGTTTTATTGACATCATTTCCCATACATGTGCATCATGTGATGCACCCCCATACCTCGCACATATAGCTATTATTTTTAGGTTTGAGTCGCATATCTACAGGTGAAAGATAGCATGATATATTTTATATGATAGGTGTATCAGCTAGTTTGTACATATTTAAAAAATATATATATATATATTTATTTACCATGAGAGCATTCATCGAATGGAAACCTTTTCGGTTGAAATATGCCTCTTCGTGGACTTTGGGTTTTATTATTGCTATATGGGTTCCGTCTATGCATCCAATTATACCCGGAAATTGATATTTCTCATAAAATCTGAAACATATATAGAGTTTTATGATTAAAATCGATATAGATACTGAACTATCAATACAGTTTTTATAATTTAGTTGTTTTTATGGTTTCAGGACAACAAGCTGAGAGCTGTGCTTGCAGCACTACTATGTATTGGAGACGCGACAATGCGACGCCTTATTGAAATATGACTAATTAACAGCTGATTCTGGCACATGTACCATCACTTTTTACCATTTAGTACCTATTGTAGCAAAGGTACTTTTATAACTCTTACTTATTTCCTATCAACCTTTTCTATTTGTACCAACTTATCGCTATTAGTTTTATGATCTACTTTTTTGATCTCGCATCTGAAAAAGTATGTTTCTGATTTTGTTTTATTTAATAAATCAAAACCAATTTTTATCTGAAGTCATAAGATTTGTACTTAAATACTTCCCTACTTCATTGTAAACCATAAATTTAGTGTAACATTTTGTTTTATTTCAAATGACAAATTACACAATTTTTCCAAAGTAACGTCACTATCCATATTGAGTTATGTAGATGATATGAATAGAGTGTAGATACGTTACTGAGACAAACGTGCTTTGACTAAGTGACAATACTTTAGCGGGCCGTTCACATAACTATTTCATTTCTACACACATTCTTTGAATGGCTTTACTTTTCGTAAGCGGTGCAACATTTTTGTTTGATTAGTATCAATATAATGATTCGTTTAGTTGGATTAGTATGTAATAATAATACACATGTACTTACTGTATCATGCATTTGTTATTGCTACTACTTGTTTATCTAAATATGTTTTTACCATTTCTCAGTTGTACGTGTTCTAAATGCATAATCTTTTCTGTAATACATTGATAACTGTATGGAGGCTGTAAAAAGATGAATATCTGTTGTTTTCTTATAAATGTACAAATATAAAATATTACACCACATACGTAATTTAGTTGTTTTTTGTAATTCTTATTGTTCCTTCCTTCAACCTCGATACAGACAACATGTTATAAAATTAATATTACTTTAATCGTTAAGACGGACCGTTCTTTGCTTAAATTTCAAAAACAATCTGTTTCATCATGAAATTCAAGTGAAAGAAAGATAGAGCATGTGCTAAATGGGTTAGAACCAAAAGGTACCAAGTCAGTGGCGATATTGGTTTCCATTCAAATCTACATGGAAGGCATTTTTACAGTTCTTCTATTCTATGACGATAATGATATATTATATATTTAAATTGGCCTTAGACTACGCTTGTATGCCAATATAATATTCATGTTGATGCATTCATTCCTCATTAGTGGAGACGTTATAGTCTGTCATCTGAATATGCCACAATCCTCGGGTAAACAAGATAAGTAACAATAAATTACAATAGATCAAAACAAACCCTTGTTTGACGGAATTCCTTTCTTGTTGTGTTCCTGGGATGTGCCGGTGCATTATACTGTTTAATGCCAACACAATCTCGTTCAAGTGTCGGCTCACTGTTTGTTGCGAAAGGCTTGAATGAAAATCGTTCCCCTTCAATTTTTTGGTATGACCCTGTCGCAAGAAATGAGAGTGTCGTCAGAACCTTAAAAATAAATAATGTATTATGAGTACGGCAAATACACGGCAATAGAAGATAAGATAGGCAGAGAGAAACAATACAAACTGTATAAATGAAAGAGTACCTAGGTACAGGTAACGGACTAAAAAGAATTATTTTTAATTTCTAATTGTAATTTCCACCGGAAAGTGCTGTTAAGTTTTGGGGATTAAGGATTGGGGATTTGCAGATATTGTAATGTTGTATTCACCTTAAGTTCCTAGGGCACTCCGGTTGTTCGCCTGTGTACAGGGAGTATCAGATAATTGGAAATGAATAATGTATATTCAACGGGTTGGAGAGATCCCTGAACTCACTCTCTCTTCCCGGAGGTCTTCCGCGAGCAAAGCTCTATTTATAAATAGCAGGCAGAGATAACCTCCCATTGTGGCTAATGTAGGTACACAAAAAAACATAAAATATTAATAAGATTGAAACAGCCATGTACCTATTGGGCATATAAGATAAAATATTCAGTTAACTACAAGAAACAACTATTTACATCGTTATATATGGTAAAAGATGCATTAAAATTCTATTTTATTCAACATCAAAATTTTCCTTATAAAACTATACCTTTGCAGCGTTTGACTTTTGCGAAAGTTTCCTTCCAATCGAAATTACGCACAAATTACTTAAATAACCCAAATTAAGAACCTAATAATCTATTTTGTTAACGTAAATAGTTTTTTCTTGTAGTAATTTGTTGAAACGAAGTGTAATTTCCATAATCTGTGCCTAAAAGTGCATCGGTTAGGTATATACTGATACAACAGAGAATGACGTAACAACTTACCTAAAAGACAAAGGCCTAGATGGGGTCAGGGTAGAATTAATAAAGCCCTTCCACACAACTCCATTAAATTCATTCAAACTTGCGGTGAAATCAAATGAATTAAAGAAATATCTGGAAGAGGAACTATGGCCTGAGGGAATTGTTTTCAGAAGATATAAAGAATCACGCGTACATAACAATCACCACAATGCATAATAAAAATTTAAAAATTGTATCGGTGAACTGCAGATCCGTTCGCAGCTCAGAAAAATTCATCCATGACCTGTGTGATACACATGATATTGTTCTAATTCAGGAAACTTGGCTACTCCCGTCGGACTTAGAATTCTTATCCCACATACACCCTGAATACAACAGCTTGGGAACCTCTGCCGTCAATACATCGATAGGGCCAGTGTTGGGCCGGCCTCACGGAGGAGTGGGGGTGCTGTACAGGCAAAGTCTCAGGGCTGCCACAATCCCGTTGAGTAACTGCCGAATGGCGGGTATCGAGGTAAGCCTAACTTCCGAAACTTTATGCATCTTCACCTTGTGCATGCCGACTTGCACAGCAGATCACTTCGAAGAGTACGTTGACTGTCTCGCCACCTTGCAAGCAACTATTAACGAAAAGGATTACACCAACTCCATAATTATCGGAGATTTTAATGCAAATCCAGATTCACTTTTCGGAATAGAACTTAAATCCTTCTGTCAAGAATATGATCTTATATTTGCTGATACCGAAATGTTACCAGAAAATTCATATACATATATTAGTGACGCACACCACACCACTAGGTGGCTGGACCACTGCTTAGTGACAAAAAATATCTTCAAGCAGATTCTAGACATGAAAATATATTACGACGTGGACTGGACAGACCATAGGCCTCTCGAACTTACCCTACAAACAGAAGGAATACCAACTACCGAAATATATACATGTATGAAAACTGACCGAGCAACTTGGAATCCAAAGAATGAACGCGACATTCAGAGTTATAATATAACCTCACAAGTTTTTCTACAAAATATTCAACAAGATTTTATATCGAACGAGAGAATTGGCAACCCTGCAATTGCGAACATCGAGGCACTATATACCCACATAGTGGACGCACTACGACACGCTGCGATTGAAGCATTTGACAATCGTAAACAAAGATCACAACGGCATAAACAAATATGTGGTTGGAATGACTTCGTCGCGCAAAAATACGCAGAATCGAGACGCGCTATGATGATTTGGATCGAAAATGGTAGGCCCCATGAGGGCTCCATCGCGGTGGAAAGAAAGTTAAAGCGGGCAGCGTTCAAACTAGCATTGAAAAAATGTCAAAACGACTCCGAACAAATTCAAATGGACAAAATAGCTGGAGCTTTACATAGCCGTGACTTTAAACAGTTTTGGAATAAGACAAATAAACACTGCAACATACGATGTAAATTTCCGTGCAATATAAATGGAGAAACGAACACTAAAGCTATTGCTAACATTTTTGCAGAACACTTCGCCACCTCTTCTACGACCTCTCCAATCCCCGCAAGCGAACCACCACTGAGTCGTTTAACAAACCAAGACAGCGGCTTATTGATCACAGCAGACATGCTCATTACCGCCCTGAGACAAATGAAAACTGGGAAATCAGCGGGTCATGACGGACTGAGTACCGAACACATCAAACACGCTGGAGGACCGATTTTTCTACTGCTGGCGAGTTTGTTTACCGACATCTTGAAGAACGGATACTTACCAACTAATATGACAAGAACTATTATAACACCTGTTCTCAAATCTAAATCGTTGGACTCTACCTCTCAAGACAGCTATAGACCGATCTCAATTGCCACCACCATCGCACGATTATTCGAACGTCTATTATTAAACAGTATCGGACCCAGTCTGGAAACCCATGACAACCAAATGGGATTCAAAAAGCGAACTGCTACCGATACTGCTATTTTTACGGTAAAAAGAACCCTGGAATACTACAGGAATAAAAAGACTACCTCATATGCATGTTTCTTAGACCTGAGCAAGGCCTTCGACAGGGTTTCTCACCCTCTGCTATGGGCTAAACTCAGAGAAAGAGGCATATCATCGGAGGTCATACATATCCTCGACTCGTGGCACAGACAGCAGGAAAAACTAGTAAGATGGAAGGATGATTTTTCCGAACCTTTCCTCCTAAAGAGTGAGGTCAGACAGGGAGGATGCATGTCACCGATACTGTTCAACCTGTACATGGACGGACTCACCGAAAGGCTAAACAATGCAGGAGTAGGCTGCCACATCGGAGGACAGTGTCTGAATAACGTCATTTATGCTGACGATATGGTCCTGATGGCACCATCTATAAGGGGACTGCGCATTCTTCTGAAAATCTGTGAAGAGTATGCTGAAGAAACAAATATGTTATATAATCCCGCTAAAACGGCTCTATTGGTCATAAGACATGGGCAAGGCCCGAAAAATATTCTTCCAGCTACCTTGAACGGCGTGAACTTGAAGGTGACCGAAGGAACTAAATACCTTGGACACATAATCACCAGTAATCTGATGGACGATGATGATATTGATAGACAAAGGCGAGCTCTCAGCGTTAAAACAAACATGCTCAGTAGAAGATTTCGCCTTTGCAGTACCGCAGTAAAAAGGACGCTCTTCCTTTCCTTCTGCGCAACGTTGTACACGTGCGAACTATGGGCAAACTACAAAAAGAGTAGTATAGAAAGACTACGGGTCCAATACAACAACGCCTTCCGCACAATGTTTTGTCTCCCCAGATACTGCAGCGCTTCCCGTATGTTCACGGAGGGGCGAGTTCCCGGATATACAGCCCT
Source organism: Hesperophylax magnus (assembly GCA_026573805.1). NCBI lineage: Eukaryota > Metazoa > Arthropoda > Insecta > Trichoptera > Limnephilidae > Hesperophylax > Hesperophylax magnus. Next base: position 780,329 of record JAIUSX010000137.1, on the reverse strand, counting down.
TATTAGATCCAGGGTGGCAGGAATGAGGGAAAGGATAAGAAGCTCTGGAAATATCCTCACTATGGAAGCCCGCCTCACTCCATCCTCCAGCATTGACGCACACTGGAGAAAAATACTAGCGCCTAATATAGTCACGGCTCCCTAAAGGCTTTAACTTTCTATTATTCTATTATTTTATTCTCAATTTATTCTGTTTTCTTTTCTTTGTTTTTTTCTGTTCTATCTTTTTGTTTTTGATTATAATTTTATTGTATCTCTATATGGAATGTGTGGGACTGCACTAACCTCCCCACATACCGGAATAAACACTTTATTATTATTATTATTATTATTATAATACAGCTAAAACAGTAGGTTGAATCATTGACTGCCTTATTGACAATATTTTTTTTCAATAGCCGTTGGATGTTGAAAGAAAATAACTATCATTTCCAACAGCTAGTTTTATATTGATACAGTAATTTCACCTTCTAAATGTGTTTTGTGCTTATATTATTGTATTTCATGTTTATATTTAAAAAATAAAATTACTGTACATGTAATTATGGGTTTGTTTTTCAGCTTCCTTCTGATAAAACGCTGTCCTGAGAAAATGAGCTGTAAAGGAAGATACTTTAAAGGTCATTTCTATCTTAGGACAGGGCTTTGTCAGATGGGACCTTGTGGTCTTGGGTGACATTTTACTTATGTTTTAGGCTAATGAATTGGGTTTTAGGTAGGTTCCGAAGCAGAATGAATTTGCGCCTTTTTTTTAAATTTCCTCTATCCTTTGTCGATGGTGTGGTGTGACGTCGGCGATGCGTGGTGTATTCATATTTGCCAGATCTATGGTTAAGACTTGACCAAAGCAAACGTATGGAAAGAGGGCGGAGTTATCAATCTATAAATAGTTGATTTATGGTCGGCCAGTCGCATCCAGTCGCATCCCCCGGTTTTTAATCTCTAATTCTACTTTATATCGCTAACACTGTTGAACCCACGAGGTTAAATTAATCTTCCCGTGCTTGTGATATTTATTAGTAAGTACTAATTCTTTTATGAACCACGCTAATCATTTTGGTAGCGGCCGTTATCGGTACACCTAATTAAACAAATCTATTGGCGTTTTGTTTGCGGAACGTTCAACCGGTCAATAAGACGTCTGTTTATTTTAGTAAAAATATTTTAAAAATTAGTTTTAAATATTCTGTTAAAAGCGCATTAGCGGACTTAATAAAAGCTTTACCGGTCTTTACATTACTTATGGTTATAGTAATATTGAGTTATCCGACGAATCTTTCAACTGATTTCAAATGTCAACTCAAGGTCATGATATTCACAATATGTATATCCCTATTTCCCAATATTAGTTTCGTATAAAATATCATTGTTTTTACAAAATATTTAACCAAACAAAATGAAAAGCTCATTTAAAATAGGGTTCCGTCACAATTCTGTTCTGTTTCAGGTATACATATTTGTTTGGGCTTTTTACCAATTACCGAAGCCTATGACAGCGGCGCCATGGATCTAGTAAATCCAGAAACTGTTTCCATCAAGACGGAACCAGGGCCCCAGGAAGAAGGCGGAGGTGAAATGGATTTAGATCTCCCAGATGTAAAGGAGGAATGTTCGCAATATGCGGAGAGTACTCAGACAGCCAGTTAGTTGCATTGCTTTTGTAAAATAAATTGTATGTTATTAATTCAAGTCCATTTTGGATAGCCATGGCGACAGAAAATGATATGTTTTTTAACGCTGCCCTCTTTATCCGTAGTTATTTTAGTTTTTTTCTTGCCAGAAACAGCCAATCTACAACATTAGTTAAACTAAATCATTTTTATTTAGTTTTGTGAATACTCCACGCGTGTTCCAACTGCTCTCTAGCTCTTGGCGTAATAGTATGTTGTGTGGTTGAAGTCAAAATGAGGGAATGGATAAAGAGTGGTGAAAGGTGGGAAGTCCTTGTCTTTGGAACGTGCCACAAGAATATATTGTGAAATATCATGTATCAATCAAAAAAATTGCTTGCTCACGCTTGGAATTTATCCCTGAACCTCCAGATTACAAGTCGAGAGCCATTCCCTTTGATTACAGAAGCCGCAAATGCTCATAATAAGTGCTCGATTCCTCAAATTTTCCATTATTTCCTCATGAGTTAAAAATACATATTAATTTATTTGTTTGTACACGCCCAATTAGGGCTCTCACTATTATTGGAAGAAAACAACATTTCGTCGACTTATAACAACTCCATAATTAAGGTGCTCTAAAGCAAATGTTTATTCCTTCCTGAAGCGTACATCTGGGGTTGTCCTAATTTGATTAAATTAACCTTCAACTCTCTTCATCTAATTTTCAATTCTGCAGGATTAATCAATGGTGTATTTTATCGTAAATATTGTAATTTGAAAACTTGTGTTGTTTAACATCGATTATCAATCTATGTACATGTTGTTTTATAGCTTACATTAATGTGGAGACTGTTACCGTTAAGGCGGAACTCGGATGCCGAGAAGATAGTTATGGGGAACTTCCGTGTACGGAAATTGACATAGACCTGCCGGATGTCAAAAAGGAATGCTTAGAACGAATCTACCAGTCCGGTATAAAATATTTCCTTTCTAAAATTTTACATTTTCTGCCATCGTTATTTGTTAATTTTTTTTTATCAATTTTAGTGTTTTATTGTGGTAAGTGTAGATATTAAGTCAAATAGAGCTTTTATAATCGTATTATTTTTTTTTTGACAGATATCAAGACGCATCCTGTGGAAAAACAATTATTTTGTCTTAATTCTTTCTTCTCCCTTTCTTATAAGTCGACTTTAAATAGGCACCTATGCAACCATACAGAAAAAAAACATTTTTCATGTTCGGAGTGCAACTATTCATTTTCTCGAAAAGTCTATCTAAAGAGGCACATGCTGACTCACAGTGGAGAAAAACCTTTTACATGTTCTAAATGCAATTACTCTTGTTCTCAAAAGGGCTCTCTGACAATCCACATGCTGACTCACAGTGGTGAAAAACCTTTTTCATGTTCCGAGTGCAACTATTCATGTTCTCGAAAGGGCGATCTAACGAGGCACATGCTAACTCACAGTGGAAAAAAACCTTTTTCATGTTCTAAGTGCAACTATGCATTTTCTCAAAGGGGCACTCTGAAGAACCACATGCTGACTCACAGTGGTGGAAAACCTTTTTCATGTTCCGAGTGCAACTATTCATGTTCTCGAAAGGGCCATCTGACGATACACATGCTGACTCACAGTGGAGAAAAACCTTTTTCATGTTCCGAGTGCAACTATTCATGTTCTCAAAAGGGCCATCTGACGAGACACATGCTGACTCACAGTGGAGAAAAACTTTTTTCATGTTCCGAGTGCAACTATTCATGTTCTCAAAAAAAAAATCTGTCGAGACACATACTGACTCATAGTGGTGAAAAACCTTTTTCGTGTTCCGAGTGCAACTATTCATGTTCTCAAAAGAGCCATCTGACGATACACATGCTGACTCACAGTGAAGAAAAACCTTTTTCATGTTCCGTGTGCAACTATTCATGTTCTCAAAAGGGCCATCTGACGATACACATGCTGACTCACAGTGGAGAAAAACCGTTTTCATGTTCTGAGTGCAATTATTCATTTTCTCTAAAGGGCCATCTGAAGAGCCACATGCTGACTTACAGTGGAGAAAAACCTTTTTCATGTTCCGAGTGCAACTATTCATGTTCTCGAAAGGGCCAACTGACGATCCACATGCTGACTCACAGTGGTAAAAAACCTTTTTCATGTTCCGAGTGCAACTATTCATGTGCTCGAAAGAACAATCTGACAAGCCACATGCTTAGTCACAGTGGAGAAAAACCTTTTTCATGTTCCGAGTGCATCTATTCATGTTCTCAAAAGGGCCATCTGACGATACACATGCTGACTCACAGCGGAGAAAAACCTTTTTCATGTTCCGAGTGCAACTATTCATGTTCTCAAAAGGGCCATCTGACGATACACATGCTGACTCACAGTGGAGAAAAACCTTTTTCATGTTCCGAGTGCAACTATTCATGTTCTCAAAAGGGCCATCTGACGATACACATGCTGACTCACAGTGGAGAAAAACCGTTTTCATGTTCTGAGTGCAATTATTCATTTTCTCTAAAGGGCCATCTGAAGAGCCACATGCTGACTCACAGTGGAGAAAAACCTTTAACATGTTCTGAGTGCAAATATTCAAGTTCTCGAAGAAGTTTACTGACCCGCCACATGCTGACTCACAGTGGTGAAAAACCTTTTTCATGTTCTGAGTGAAACTACTCGTCTTCTCGAAAAGGCCATCTTACGAGGCACATGATGAGTCACAGTGGAGAAAAACCTTTTTCATGTGCTGAGTGTAACTATTCATGTTCTCGAAGGGGCAATCTGACGACTCACATGCTGACTCACAGTGGAGAAAAACCTTTTTCATGTTCTGAGTGTAACTATTCATGTTCTCAAAGGGGCAATCTGACGACTCACATGCTGACTCACAGTGGAGATGAAATCTTTTTCATGTTCCGAGTGAAACTATTAATGTTCTCGAAAGGACGCTCTGAATCGCCATGTGCACATATTTCAACTCGATTATATAAACATTATAATTTACATTATTGTAGAAAGCAATTACTTTGTGGCTTGACATATTTAATAATATAAAATACTTTTTTGTTTTAAAACCACGATATTTATTAATTTTAGAACCGACCGGTTTCGCTTAACTTAAGCATCATCAGGGTACAAATTTATACTGTAGTGTTATAATTAACACTATAAAATAGAAGTAGGCCGAGTGGCCCAGTTGTAGCATTGTGAACCATGTCATTTTACTTACTTCATTATTAATTATCTTTTTCTTAATAAATATAAATTTAATTTGTTTATTTCCATGTATTTTTGTAATTATCATATTTCCTTGAATCATTATTGATAACAAACATATATATTCTTCATCTTGATGCTCACAACTCTTTTAAACTTAAGCACCTGCTTCTTTAGAAGAAAAACATTCTTAAAGGAAAAGCAGTGAAAAGTAATTTTACGAATTATTTTAGTTAACATAAATGATTGTACTCTGTAAATTGATTATTATTTAATTAAAACATTGTTTGAGACAAATATTCATCTTTTCATATCTTGTTGTATGCAACTATAATATTTTAGTTTTTAATGTACATGTTTGAAAATAAGAGCGAATCCATCAGTATTATTCAAAATTTTTAATCAATAATAATAGTTATATATTTTTTTATATTCAAAAGCAACATAATTTTCAAAATTCAATTATTTCAGATTTAAAAAAAAATCACAATTAAGCCCAAATTTACACCCGAAAGATCAACATCAAAGGAAATTAATAAGAATCCAAAAAGTTTTAAATTGTTAACAAAGACACTTTACAAATGAAAGCGTATTTTTAATTCATCAAAATAAATGTTATGGATTATGCTTTCAGGCCAAATTTAATAAGGACGGTCTATTGGCAGTTCTACTCGTATTTGTAATAACTTCTCGTTTAGTATTGGTTTTTAATCCTCTGTCCTCGTTAGTTGTTATCCGAAAATATCTTTATTCCATTCGTCCATAAGACCAAAGTGCTCATCAAAATATGTTCCGTAGAACTTTGGGATAAAATATACAAATATTATTGTACGAAAGATGTGTTGCGAAGGTTAAAGATGTGTTCGGTGTTAACCCTTTAAATATAAGGAAACCAAATTCATAGATGTTTGGGACCAAATATGGTCTCCTAATAATTAACGGGTTGAAATTAAACTAAGTAATATTTTGTAATAGATTCATTCTGTTGCCGTGATAAAACTGTTGCGAATAAATTTTGAAAAATATTTTGTATCTCACACAAGAATATATTTTTACTTTGATTAGCTCGTTAAAGATATGTATGAACTAGACTGCCTGCAGAGGCGGATTTGCAGTCTTGGCCGCCCTAGGCCCCAGACCATGTAGCCGCCCCTTTCTCAGTACCCATCATATTGACCAGGAGTATCCAAACTTTTCAGTAAGTTCCTAGGGTCAAAACCGTTTTAATTTTCCTGCCATTATCATTCACGGTTCATGGGGTGAGATTTGTCCAGGTCTTGGCGGCGGATACGTCTGCCCACCTGCTGCGTGGCGGGCCGGATCGAGAGAGACTGGGTGAGGGAGGCCTTTTGACCTTTCCACCCGGACTATCTTGACCCATCGCCTTGCACCGCAGTTGGAGGGATGTATTCATACGTATGTCACTCCTGGACACACTAATCCCCAGATTCCTACCCACCCCTCATACATTTTCCTTTTCAGAACTTCCTATCCTTCCCTTCCTTAAAAAGACCCTCCACACAGCATCACCTTAGATGACATAGGTCGTGAGGGAAAATATTTTCCTCAAAGCCAGGTGTGGAATTAATGTAAAAAAATACGCTTGCTAAATTCGCTAGTTCAATTACTGTAATAGGGACTGTCTATTGGCAGTTCTACTCGTATTTGTAATTACTCCTCGTTTAGTATTGGTTTTTAATCCTCTGTCCTCGTTAGTTGTTATCCGAAAATATCTTTATTCCATTCGTCCATAAGACCACAGTGCTCATCAAAATATGTTCCGTAGAACTTTGGTATAAAATATACAAAGATTATTGTACGAAAGATGTGTTCCGAAGGTTAAAGATGTGTTCGGTGTTAACCCTTTAAATATAAGGAAACCAAATTCATAGATGTTTGGGACCAAATATGGTCTCCTAATAATTAACGGGTTGAAATCAAACTAAGTAATATTTTGTAATAGGTTCATTCTGTTGCCGTGATAAAACTGTTGTGAATAAATTTTGAAAAATATTTTGTATATCACACAAGTAACAGCAAGGATTGCTTTTTACTTTGATTAGCTCGTTAAAGATATGTATGTAGTAGACTGCCTGAGTTATATCAGGTGCGAATGCATCGGGAATCATCCAGGGGGTAGGTAGATGGGCAGTACCTACGGTGTGCTCTAGTACTTTCCTATGCTATTCAATTTGCACCTAAGAACATTCCCGAACATTCTAGTTACTTTCGCTCCAATATTTTGCCGAGTGCAGCTATCAATGTTCTCAATGGGGATCTCTGACCAGACACGTGATGACTCACATTGGAGAAAAACCGTTTTCATGTTTTTAGTGCAACTATTATTCCTCTCTGAAGGGCAGTCTGACGAGCCACATGCTGACTCAACATGAACATGAATTGTTGAACTCAGAACATGAAAAACCTTTTTCATGTTCTGAGTTCAACAATTCATGTCATATCACAAAGTTCCTACAAACTTTATTTTTATAGAGTCGTTCTATTATACGGTCAGCATTGTAATCTGGTTCCCCTGGCATAAGTTTTTAATATTTTTGTTAGGTTTGCCATTTATACTTGAAAGAATTTTTCCGCGTCATTGTCCAACGGTCCATTAATTCCGCCACACGTACGAACATGTATGAAATATTAAATTTAATTAATCCGCAAACTGGCTTCCTTGGGAATCAAAAACGTAACGAAACCAGCGTGTTATGACTGTTTTTAGGCAACAGGGGTTGTGGTTGAATTAACTTAAGGCGAAATAGGTAGACTTGACCTGAAATTCGGCATTTTTGAGGCCACTTTTAGACGTATGGACACTTTTCTAGAAAAAAACACAAATTGATTTCGAAAGATCGTTATTTTATCTTGTAAAGTAAGATGTAAAATTTTGAAAAATAATATTATTTTCATATCATAATAAAGTGTTACCGTTGGACGATGCGCAGATTTGTTGCATTTTCAAAGGTGAAGTTGTATTATACAACAAATATTTCAAATCATATAATATTTATTTATTTATTTATTTATTTATATATATAATTTGTACATTTATTTATAACAATTACAGGTAATAAAGCCTAAGACGTTATAATTGTACCATTTATGCAGTGTATATGCAATGCCAAAAATCTTGCAAATGCGCTATAGGACACAAAAAATAAATCTAATTTTTTATCTACCGCATTCAAAAAGCACGTAGCTCTCCCCACAGGTGAGTTCATTAATAAATTAGTGCGGCTTGCTCTACTATATAGAAGATTGTGATGACGTCCTCGAGAGTGAGACTCTGGTACAAAAAAATTTAATTGGGCCAGTATCTCATTATTAGAAAAGTGACCGTTTATTAGTTGGAAAAAATATTTAAGCAAAGCAATACCTCTACGTGTCTCTAGGGAGTGGTAATTTGTCATGCCTAATATATAAATCGATGGGTAAAGCCAAGGGTAACGTCCATAGAGCCGCGAGAATAAAAACCTTAAAATTTTTTTATGGACTCTTCCAATGCGTAAAGTGTATGTTAATTCATGTGGAGCCCAGATGATCGAGTTTGATTCAAGTACACTTAGGACTAGTGTGTTATATAATAACGTCAGTGTTTTTGTGTTACGAAACGGATATGAGTTTCTTATTACGAAGCCGAGAAGCCTGTATCCTCTGCTTATTAAATCATCGATGTGTTGGTGAAAAGTTAGTTTGCTGTCGTAAATAACTCCTAGATCTTTGATTTGGTTTAGGTGTTGGAGAATAATTTCGTTGATTGTATATTCAAATACATGCGGTTTCTTTGATCTTGTATACGAGACGATATTGCACTTGGGTGTACTGAAGTTCAAGCCATTTATTTTGGCCCAGTTTGAGACGCAGTCAATGTCACGTTGAAGGAGAATACAGTCAAGAAGGTTTTTTATTGAGCGATATAGTTTCAAGTCATCTGCAAATAGTAAATACAGCGAATGTGTGATGACTGAACCAATATCGTTGATAAAAATCAGAAACAGAATTGGTCCAAGGATAGACCCCTGAGGAACTCCAGAAAAAACTATGAATTCCGATGAACTGGAACCCTTATAATAAACAAACTGTCTACGATTTCGAAAATATGAAGCAAAAAAACAGAGAAGTCTATTGGAAAAACCAAATGAAGCTAGCTTATTTAGAAGAATGTCGATGTCAACCTTGTCGAATGCTTTTTCCAGGTCGAAATAAGCAACATCCACCTGTCCCCGATTGTCGAGAGTTTGTGATAAGAAATTTGAGATGCATAAGAGGTTTGATGTTACTGACATCTGGGGTCTAAAACCATATTGACGGTCATCAAGAGTTGGATTAACGTGATTAAGTATATATTTATGTAGAATTTTCTCGAATATTTTCATGATGGAACATAGAACGGCAACTGGTCGATAATTCCGGATATCGCGTTTGTCACCCTTCTTGTAGATAGGGGTTATTTTAGTTAATCTCCAGATGTCTGGGAGAATCCCGTTTTTTAGGCATACATTGAAGAGATGACATAATGGTGGTATTAAAAGGTCGGAACAACCTTTTAGTATAAATGTTGGAATATTGTCAGGACCGATGGAGTGAGGTTTCTTTAAATTTGAGAGTGCCTCCTTAACATCTTTTTCTGAAATACTGACCAGGTCGAATGAGGGCCCAATCTGTACAGTGTGAAGGGTAGAGTCAGTATTGAGAGTTGGTTGGACATTTTTATAAACAGATGAAAAAAAGGTCGCAAAACTATTAGCAATTTTATCATCAGTAGTCAATTCTTCTCCGTCAAGAATCATAGACTTAAATGAGTTGTTGGATTTTTTTAGATCCTTAATGTACTTCCAAAACTGTTTGGGATCGATAGACAATTTTTCTTCCATTGAATTTAAATGATTTTTAAAAGCTTTACTGATTTCACGTTTTACGATGGAGCGATAGGCTGAAAAACTAGCATAGTCCAAGTTGTGACGAGTTTTTTTCCATTGCTTATGAAAAATATGTTTAATTTTAATATTTGAAATAATACTATTGGTGTACCATTTAGGATATACTCTGTGTGCCGTAGTGCGAGGTGTGGAAATGGGTATACACTTGTCGAATATATTGTAAATTGAATTGTAAAAATTTGTACATAATGCATTTATGTCTGTTGAACTTTGGCAGACCGGTTGCCATGAGCATTTAGAAAGCAATTCATATAATAAGTGGAAATTTCCTTTGTTGAATCTCCAGGCGTTTATGGTTTTAGCTCCATGATAGGAGGGAACTTCTATTGGACTTGGGTTTAGACATGAACTTGAACCACCTGAGTGAGCCTCACTAATACTTATAGACAAAGCAGGGTGGTGCTTGTCCTCGTTTATAATAGGGTCATGAGATTTCTCAACACACTTTACAAGATCCTTGGCATTACATAAAACTATATCCAGAGTGTTATTATAATCATTACATATCAAGTTATATTCATGCAAACCGTAGAAACATTTAAAATAATTATACATGTTCACAATATTGGAGTTACAGGAAGGGAGGTTCAAATCACCTAATATTAAAATATTTTTGTCACTGAGAAGATTATAATTACTTTCTATTTTTTCGAACATGTTGTAGTATAACGAAGTTGAAGAACGCGGTGGCACATATATCACACATACAAAAACAGTTGAAGATTTCAAGGATAGTTTCACCCACAGGGATTCAGTGTCGGGGAGGTCCATTGAAGAAATCCTCTCAGCATGGGTTACAGAATCAACACGAACAGCCAGGACGACACCACCCGCGCGTGTGAGGCGGTCACGACGAAAGACAACATAATTTTCTGGAAATAGCTCTGAATTATGCACACTTGGTTTCAGCCACGATTCAGTGATTGCTATTAAATCTAAGCTATCTTGAGCAAATAGGTTGTTTTTAAATATTGCCAATTTTGTATTTAGCCATTAATTAATACAGTATAAACAATCAATAAATTATCTATCATAAGTATGTATAAGAATTTTGTTTTTATTTCAAATAAAATTACTAATAAATAAATCCGAGCACGCGTTTTGTGACGAAAATCCCTCAATTGGACTATTTATTTATGGTCTTACAAATTGGTATAGTTCAGATTTTTTTAGAAAAATAATTTACCAAGACATTATTGAAACATTAGAAATAATTTATGACCAAAAAATATATTCTTAAAGTATATAATAGTAATTAAATTCGATTCGCGTTTATTGTTTGTGATTACCCCGGCGCAAGCCGAAATTTTATCATTCCCCGCTGCGACAGGGCGGCGAGCGGACGTCTATTCCACGCCAGTCTACTTGATAACATTTTAGAGAAATTCCTCGCTTAAAAATGAGGAGGAAAATACCCTCGGAAAAAAGTTTTATTAGATAGCACAAATTACGACATCAAAAACGTACGTGGGAGATATATTTTCAGAAAAAACAAAGGTTAGTGATATTTAATTATCCGTGTACATTGTACGTACTCATATGCTACAGAGTCGTTCGAAAGAATCAGTCAGAATAAGCACATATTTTTTATAACATTTGGCGAAAATTTTGTGTTGTTTAATTTCCAGGGAAAAGAATCAACTATGGACAGGAGTTTATGTCTGTCATCGTTTTTTCATGTATAAATGTTAAAACTTATGCCAAAGTACGTGAAACTGTTTGTGATTGCTAGTCAAAAAGTGCCACGAACCAAATGAATTTCGATTCGTGATGTGCGATTAAAATCATTTTTTTGTTCATAATTTCTATTTTATTGTCCAATTCACTATTACATTGGTATAATTCATCATATTTAATATTTTTTGTGTTACTTTTTGTCAGTTTCATAATGTCATATTGTGAATTGAGCTTCTTGTTTTAGGAAAAAAAACAAGGTTATTTTTGACATACTAACCTATGATTTTTCAATCGAAATTTACTCGTGAATTTAATAACATTTCGAAAATTAGACGAGTCAGGTCGCTCCGTTAATCATGAAAACAAATACGATACAATATTATGCAATCGCATAACTACATATGTAGGTAGGTACCGTAGAAAATAGTTGGAAATAAAACCTAGTTTTAATATATATACTACTTCAGTTGTAAGGAATAAACCCTCTTTTCAATGTCATACATATCAAATCAAGTAATACTTTACAGATAAGTATTAGAAATAAAACTTACCGGCAATACCTTTCGGACAAACGAATAAATAAGTAAAACAAAAGATTTTTACTCACTTTTGGAAAACTCGTAAAAATATTTAAAAAAAAAAACAAATTAAACAAATATTTTAATTTTTTTTAAAAATGTATATTCATATACCTACATATTTTATATCTAACATGTCAACAAACTGCATTTGTATTTATTTATGTTTACGCACTCCGACGTATAATTTACAAATATGTATGTAACTACTTATTAGGAAGAAAGCTACAACCAAGAATTTAACAACAATAATTGTTATTTCATCGGAACCATGCTGTAGTTTTCACAGCCGCGCGAGTGGACGGCTCGCAGCGGAATGAATTCGGTATTTCTGTCTCGGTCTAAAAAAACGTCCGATCGCGAGACCGTCTTTTAACGAAATTTGAATCCTCGTCCGCTGGTTAAACCGCCTTAATCCGTGTTCATCCTAAAAAGTCATTAGCGAGGAATATAAAGACACCGAGTATACAAATCTAAAGCAATTCATAAATGGTTACGCCGTACGTTAAACAGAAGGTTTGACTTTTTTGTTTCGTGGATGGTGATGAATGTTATTGTTGAAAGATTCGAATACGATTTGACTGAATTTAGCCTGCTTTGTCGACGGAACCCTCCCGCCCGAACACGGCACGGAGATTTACATTCACAATTCAGTTACATTCAAATTCCATGCCGTGGCTTCCCACCAAGTAGTGTCTGCTAAAATACACACGAAGATGAAAGGTCAAACACAGGACTTAAAAAAATTCAACTTCTTGACTGTGTAATACCTTCTGTGAAAAAATTCCAACCATTTCATAAATAAATGAATTCGGCTTCCTAGGTAGCTTTTCTAGAATTTATTATTAAGTACACGCGAAGCTGCCACTATTGTATATTTACGAATTCAAGACATCGATGAAAAATGACTTGCATAGACTTCTTTGACACTAACCTGTTTACTTCAAAATATTATTAATTGGAACGGAATCCTATGATAAAACGACGAGAAAAGTTTCCACTCTTTTATTTGTATTGATTGTATGAGACATTTGGAGATCCGCAAAGAGTGCAAGGCTGATGTAAGTGTAATGAGTAAGATCAAGAAAGTGACGTTAAGATGGTTTGGGCATGTAGAGGGAATGAGCGAAGAAAGGAGTGTGAATAGACGCCAATGTGAATGGTAGCAGAAGTCGGGGACGACGTGGAAGACATGACACGACCAAGTGAATCAGATAATTGGGTCGGGCCATGTCAAGAGTCAGAATTATAGAAGAGTATGTATGGGACGATGTATGAATATTAATGAGGCGAGGAACGTGTGCCAAGACTGATTTCACGTTCGAGATAATCACGTGGTCATCTGGCTGTTTGGTCTGTTAGAGTAATACGCCCGTAACGGAGAGTTAGCATTTCACACATAGGCTAAGATATGGCTTGGATGTTGGATACATTTATATGAAATGTAATTTAACGGCCGGTTTAAAAATGAGGGTCATTTTGGCCAATGTGCGGATGTTGGATAAACACGCTCGAAATGTTGTTTAATTTTGGTGTACTTAAGACGAACTACGTTTCGAAAATACATTTTTTTTTACTTGTATCGTATAAATAAATGCTTTCTGAGTACAACTGCATACTAAACTTAATTACGCCAAAAATGGTCTGTTGGATAAAAACGAACTAGAGCGACGTTTTCACTATCATTTAGAGAATTTCTTCCGGAAAATGTATGTACATAAAACATGCATATTATATTTGTAGAAAGTAGAGAAAACTCGATGATTTTTAATCAAGTAGTAAAAATATATATTTTCGGGAGCTTACATTGCTAACTCTGGCTAAACCTTATGAGATACATCAAAATAATGTACTACGGAATTGTATATCTTAAAAAGGTCTGCAAAACAGTCCGTAATGGCATGTGTCTATCTCCAAAAGTTAACCATCAGCACGCCAGGTACAAGTAAAAATTAAAGTAAAAACAATCAGATCCATGTACAAGAAGGAATCAGGATTAGTAATGAAATCTCCCTTTGCCAGATCTGATATCTCAATATGATCGTGTAGGTGGAACCAATGAATGAGAAAAGGTTCTTTTCTAAATGTTTCCAAAGTTAGGTAGGGCCTGCTAGTAGCCATAAAGTAAAAACGTAGGTATTATTATTATTATTATTATTTTTGTATTAGGCAATTCACCCTAAAGAGAGTGCTATGTGCCGTTAAAGTTAAGGGAGATGGTTATAATTTTATGGGAAATCTATACGGGAATAGGAAATCTCAAATATTGAAGTCATTCAAGTCTATGAACTTGTATAGAACTGAGAAAATGCGAGAATTGTTGAGAGAAAGTAAATAAGGAATACTAAGGGGAGATTGGTGGATGATTTTAAGTAAACGATAAATGCCTTTGAAAGATGAATGATTTTTACAATTAAAGAAAACATGATCAAGAGTCTCATTTTCCATGCCACACTGGCAGAGTGGACTATCTAGGACCCGGATTTTAAACAAATGGGATGCAATGGAGCAATGACCAATTCTCATTCTCGAGATACAGGAAATAAATCTTTTGGATTTTTTCTTGCCGTGGAACCAAGGTTTACTTGGAATATGATTTTGTATTCCAGCATAAAAAGCACCAGTTCGGGTTTTCGTATTTGTCCAATTTTCTTCCCAGGAGCGAATCATGTTGGATTTAAGAATTGGGATGACGTCTGAGATAGGAATTTTAAAATCTAAAGGATTATAGCCAGAAATTGTTCCAAGTTTAGCTAGAGAATCGGCTTTCTCGTTACCCTTGATTCCTAAATGGCCAGGGACCCAAACCAATATTGTCTCGAAATTTAATTCATTTAAAGATTTTAGGATGTTTCTGATATTATAAATAATATAGTCTTCTGGTTTATGGATATTTGAGGAAATTTTCAACACTGCGCTTAGTGAGTCAGTGCACAGTAAGGCTCGTCGAATATTGAAAAGCTGGATTTGACTCAAAGCTTGTTCAATTGCGAAGCATTCTGCAGTGAATATAGAAATTTCTTTAGGCAATTTATAAGACAAATCTAAATCGAATTCGGGAATGTGTACCGCAGCTCCGCAATCTTTGTTATCAGACTTAGAACCATCTGTGTAAATGAGTGAAAATTCTGGAAACTTAGAAGATGTAATGTTTTTAAATTTTTCCTCAACATTTTGATTAGATGATGTTAAAATATCAGTTCGGAAGTCTGAAGTTATAACGTTGGGGATATAATTGATAGATATACCCTATTATTACCCTATTGTCATTCAATGTGTTAGTGTAGTTGCATGTAAGAGTCTGTTATTTATTTTATATAACGGGAGACTTATATTATATTATAATTGTAAATTGAGATAGAACCTGCAGACAAGCAGCCATGTGGCAGCTTCGTGGGACTATCTATACATTGTCTAAAAAAAAAAAAAAAAATGTAAAATTTTCAGTCAATAAAGCTTATTAAAAAAAAAAAAAAAAAAAAATACAGAAAGATATAAAATTATACCAACTAAAAAAAAAAAAAAAAAATGGTTTACGAAAAACAAAAAAAACAAAAAAAATCAAATGGGATGGTGAAAATAGGAAGGATAGGATCTTTTTGTAGATTTTGGAGGGAAGAAGACAGAGATTTGAATGAAAGAAAACTTTTTAGAAGGAGAGGAAGTCGATTTTTATCTGTCGATCTTTTTTCGTTATTTAAGTTATTGAACAAACAATCAAGGCTTTGTTCTAAAGGGTGACGCGATACAGAAAAAGATTTAAAAATATATTTATCAGCCAGAAATTGTCTCCTCAAAATTAAGGGGGGATCAACACATTCTACCTGGAGAGAATTAATTGGAGAAGATTTCATCGCTCCAATAATTATTCTGAGCGCTTTGGACTGAATTCTTTCAAGTTTTTTGTCCAAATATTTAGGAAGAGGATCGAAAAGAAATGTTCCATAATCCAAATGGCTTCGCACTAGAGCACCATACATTAATTTAAGAGTAGTAGGATGAGATCCCCACCACACTCTGGAAACAGCTCGCATAATATTTAACCCCTTTTCACACTTAGCGGAAATGTTTTGAATATGCGGGAGCCAGGAAAGTTTTTGATCCAAAAGTAGTCCAAGAAATTTAATTTGCTTAACGATTTGAAGAGGGACATTATCAAAGCAGACAGAAAAGGGGGGTATTTTTCTTTTGCGCGTAAAAGCCACTACTTTAGTTTTAGGCGTAGCTAAATTCATCCCATTAGTCAACAACCAAACTTTAATATTATGTAAAGCCAAATTCAATTCCTTCGCAGCGCGCGATAGATTTTTGTGTGATAAATATATAAGGAAATCATCAGCAAAATAAAGTCGCTTGATAGATGAAGGAATTACATTGTCTAAATCACTTATATATATATTAAATAATAATGGACTGATAACGGACCCCTGAGGTAACCCCTTCCATAGTTTGCGATTTATCGTTTTTGAGGAAAATTGGATAACAATGGATCTGTCTGTTAGTAAATTAATAATAAATTGAACTAATTTTAAGGGAATTTTTATTTTAATTAATTTTTCTTTCAAAATGTTAATTAATACATCGTCGTAAGCTGACGAAAGATCAAGAAATGTGGCCAGAGTGCAAGAATTAAGGGACTGAGATATACGGATGTCTGTTGTTAACACACTTAAATTATCTATGGTTGATTTCTTTTTCCGGAAGCCATATTGATTAGGAGAGATAATTCTGTGATTTTCAACAAACCATTCCAATCTGTTCTTTATCAAGTGTTCTGCTACTTTCATTAAACATGACGAAAGAGCAATAGGACGATAAGATGAGATTTCAGATGGATTTTTACCTGGTTTTAAAATCGGAAGGATTTTTTGAACTTTCCAGACTTCCGGTATAAATCCTGTTTCGAACATGTAATTAATTAAGGATAAAAAATATTCAACCGACATATCTGAGAATGCTTTAATGAAACTATATAAGATTCCATCAGGGCCAGGAGAAGAGTCTGGAAGGGAATTGATTACTCGATTTAATTCACTTACTGAGAAAGGAGAGTCCAGCCAGCTAGAGTGAGATGGATAAGAAATAAAGGAAGGCATTTCTTCACATCTGGCAACTGACGGAGGAGCTATCTTATCAGCAAAACCTATAATAATTTCTTCTGGAATATGTTTGGAACGCTGGGGAGAATATGACGAACCGAATTTTTTTAAATTGGACCATACGGATTGGACTGGGGAGATTCAGGAGACAAGCGTTCACAGAATTTTCGCCATCCAGACCGCTTTTTGTTTTTCAAAACGCGTTTCGCTTCTGCCTGGGCGCGTTTCACAGAAAGGTAATTTTCGAAAGACATACATTTACGTAAAATGGAAATTGCTTCTCTTCTGGATTTAACGACACTAGTGCATTCTTCATCCCACCATGGGGTGGAATGTTTTATCTTAATGTTAACATTACGTTTTTTAAGTGTTTTTTCTGCAGCTTTTATTATCATACTAGGAAATAATTCACATTGTAAACTAGTGTTGACAAGGGAAGACTTAGATGCTTGAACAATGGAGTCTAATTCTGAAGAAAAATTTCTCCAATTCGCGTCTTTCGTTTTAAATTTAAAACTATTGTTTATCGAAAAGGAATGCGTGGAAGATAGATGGTGGAAGGTAATTATTATAGGAAAATGGTCACTGGAAAGTGGATCTTTAAGAATGTTCCAAGAACATATGGGAATCAGTGAAGATGAGCAAAGAGATAAATCGACTGCACTTTTCCGATGTTGAGGGGCAGTGAAACGAGTTGGAGATCCGTCATTTAGAATACATAAATTATAGGTATCCATAAAATCTAATAGATTATGGCCAGAACGGTTTGTTAACTCACTGCCCCAAGAAGGAGAATGAGCATTGAAGTCCCCAAGTATCATATACGGGGGACGAATCTGGGATATAAATGTTGACCATTCGTTTTCAGCAAAAATTGTAGAGGGAGGGATATATATTGATAGTAATGTAATATCAGATACAACAGCTGCTACTATCTGAAAATTATTGGAGAGAGTGTGGAAAATAATTTGTTTAAAAGGGATAGAATTATTATTTATTTATTTATAGAATACATGATAATACAATAATACATTTTCTTACATGTGATACATTAAATCACCACACTAGGCGACTGCCTGTCTCGTGGCGACCAATGGTATATAGTTAGTATGTGAGGTCTAGTGTTAACATATGAACTAAATATTTATACATGTTTAAAGTATGAAAGATTATATTAGAATGAATTATAATGGAAATAGAAAATATAAAAATGTATGCTGCTCTTATTATGTATAATAAGAGCAGCTCCACCTTTGCCATCCAGTCTATCATGTCTTAGACAATGATATCCAGGAATCTTAAATTGGTATGAGGGTTTTAACCACGTTTCGGAGATGGCAGCAACTGAAATATTATTTTCATCAAGTAACTGTACAAGATCAATTTTGTTGGCGAATAGACTTCTACTATTCCATTGAAGTATTTTGCTCAGTTGCGGATACATCGGGAAGGCTAGAGAGTAAAGATTTCATATAATCGGCAGCGTTGGACGGTACTTTATTGTTATTTGAAAGGATCGTAATTAATAGGGTAATTAAAGTTTGAATAAAAGAAGAATTTTCAATCATGACTTTAGGTAAGATATCGGAAGTGGAACAGTTTTTTAAGGCAGTCCCATTGGGAGCCTGGGATTTATTATTCCCATTCGGGTTAAGTAAAAGATCATTATGTAGTTTTTTATCGAAAGAAGGAATAAATTTTGGATTAGATTTTATCGGTTTGAAAATTGTTTCTTTGTGGGAAGATGATAGAGGGGATTTAGGGGAAGAAAAATGAAAGAGAGAAGCGTTAGACGTTATCTCTGCAAAAGATTTTTTCGTAGGAGGGAATAATTTAGAAGCCTGAAAGTAGGAAATGTTGTCTGCAGCCATTGACTGTTTGATATTTCTCTGTCTAGATAACTCTGGACAGGCCACACTAACAGCAGTATGGTTGCCCTTACAATTAATACAAATAGGGTTATTCGTTGTATTTTGACTCTGATCAAAGGGATGATCCTCTCCGCAATGGAAGCAACGAGGAGGGGAACGACAAATAGGTTTTGAATGGCCAAAACGGCAACAGTTGAAACATTGGATCGTCGGGAATCTGTATACTTCAACGGGAAGAGCGTTATAGTAAATAAATTCACGGGATGGTAATGTTTGACCTTCAAAAGTAATAACAACGGATTGGGAAGGTTTCCATATAGTGGTGCCGGTGGAAGTATCCTTGAAATTCAAACGACGTGCTTTTAAAACTTTTGGAGTTAATTGAGAGTCATTAAGAGCGTCTACTATTTCTGTTTCTGATAGATCGGTTGGGATACCTCTTACTCTGCCCATTCTGGTTAAATTGAAAGTAGGTATGAAAGATTTAAATTTATTATTTGAAAGAGAACCATTTTTTTTAACAAAATCATTAGCTAATGTGGCGGATTTAAATTCTATGGATAGTTTGTATCGACCTTCCGGTTTTATTTATCCATTTATAATACCGAGGTCATTGAGTTTTGAGCTAAAAATAAATTTACCAAAATCCAAGGGATGAATTATTTTCCCCTGTTCAGTCCTTTGGACATTAACAATAAATGGAGCTGAAGATGAAATAGAATACATAAGCTCAATGGCTTTTGCTTCTGTAGGAATGGTATCATTATAACTTCCATGAGAGATTGGGGATTCGTTTGTTTGTGAAAGAGATTTAATTTTAGGAGGTACATTAAGGCAAAGCGGAGGTCGTCGTTTTCGGGAAGGAATGGTTACAGAAGTTTGGGAATCATCAGAATCGTAGACGTCTGCAATATTAGAAATGGACTCAGGGTCAGGAGGTCGATTTT
Organism: Hesperophylax magnus; assembly: GCA_026573805.1. Classification (NCBI taxonomy): domain Eukaryota; kingdom Metazoa; phylum Arthropoda; class Insecta; order Trichoptera; family Limnephilidae; genus Hesperophylax; species Hesperophylax magnus. The sequence goes on along the minus strand of JAIUSX010000137.1, from coordinate 760,374 downwards.
CATCCTCCTCCATTACAACAAATTAAAAAAAAAAAAAAAAAACTGAACAATAATTATTATTTAAGATATAATAAATGATAGAAATAATACACGCAACTACGTCGCAAACCAATAACAGAAACAAAAATAATGAATACGAAAAGGTAACAATAAATAAATCTTATCTGTACGCCGCGCCGCCCGTCAGCAAGCCGTATAACACAGAGTACTGTAAGTAAACACGACTGCACACTACCGAGGTTCGGTGACTACTCATTGAGGATCTTGGAAAGGTTTACATATTCTATGAATAAATCCCATCATTTTTAATGATTTGCACTTAATGTCGTTAATGTGTACATCAAATTTAAATTTAGAATCAAGAGTGATTCCTAGATCTCTTATTGAAGATACTTTTTGAGAATAATATTATTAATAACATAGGAAAAATACTTTATAATTCTATTTCTAGTGATGTTTAAAATGTAACATTTTTCAACATTTAAGTGCATATCATTGACAGTACACCAGTTATTAAGTGTGTCGAGGTCGTTTTGAAGCAGTTGATGATCGGAAACAGACTTGATTTTACGAAAAATTTTAAGATCGTCGGCGAAAAAAGCATAATCACAATTTAATTTCGAGCCAAGGTCATTTATGAATATAAGAAAAAGCAGGGGGCCAAGATTTGAACCATGTGGTACACCGGAAGTTACAATTATAGGGGATGATTTGTATCCATTAATAAGAACTATTTGAGTTCTGTTATACAAATATGATTTCACCCAGCGAAGTAGATCTCCATGTATTCCTATTTGTTCAAGTTTTTTTAATAAGATAGAGTGATTAACTTTATCAAAAGCTTTTTGGAAATCAGTATAAATAACATCTACTTGTAATCTTTCATTAAAAGAATTACATACATAATTACAAAATTCCAAAAGATTTGAGTTAATAGATCTTTGAGGAACAAACCCATGTTGCCTAGTGCAGAGAAGGGGCTTAAAATGCGAAAAAATATTTTTATATATCAAAGATTCAAAAACCTTAGCAAAACAGGATAATATACTGATTGGTCTATAATTTTTTACTAAAGATTGGTCTCCCGATTTTAATACTGGTACCACATGTGCTTTTTTCCACAGATCAGGAAAAGTTCCCGTGGTTAGGGATGTATTAAAAATTATAAAAAGCGGTAAACATAAAGAGTCTGCAAAGCAACTGACAAAGAAAGGAGGAATATTATCTGGGCCTGGACCCTTGTTGGAATCTATTTTACTCAAAAAACATTTTATTTCATCTGCACCAATATGTATTTTACCCAAATTGCTTTGATTGTGTTCAGTTATGTTTGGCATTGAACCATTAGTGGATGATTCCGAATTGGTATAAACAGATGAAAAATATTTAGAAAATATGTTTGCTATGTGTTCACCGTCATTTGCGGAAATATCGTCAAGATGCATTACTTTAGGAATACAATTGGTTTTTCGTAATGATTTTGAGTATGACCAGAACGCCTTTATGTTACCTTGCAGACCACTTTTGACAGAGTTGATGTATGATTTATAACATTCGCTTTGTATTTTTTTTATAACTTTCCTTAAATAAGAAAATTCTCTATAATCTGACTCGTTACCATGTTTTTTACCTTAAGTCTAATGCTGTTTTTTTTCTTAAGAAGAGCAATCAAATGCTGATTAAACCAGACAGGATATTGATTTTTTGTTTTAGTAATATATTTTTTAAATTGTTTGTCAATTATTTCCCATAATTTTTCATAGAACAAGATCACCATACTATTCACATTTTCATTTTTAAAAAGAGTTATCCAATTAACAGATAATAGATCCTGTCGACATTCATGAAAGTTTCCCTTCCTGAAGTTATATTTTGAGTCACTTCTATTGATTTCTAAAAATTGATCTTTATTCTGTTTCACCATTATTTCAAATAAAGGGTGATATTGATCCAATTTGGTTAGGCCTGGTGCTATATGTATATCTATGTTAACTTTATCAGAGAAAACAAGATCCAATAAATTTTCATTTGTATTTAGTACATTATTGAATTGATACAAGTTGCAAATTGATGAAAGGTTGACAAGACTGTGTGCTTTCATGCTTTTATAATTAGAAGGTGAAAGTACATTATTTTTAAATGAATTGTCAGGTAACCATTTTATTTCGGGCAAATTGAAATCACCAATAATAATAAACTGTGAATTGGAAATTGAATACTTTAAATACAGATCTTGTAATTTTTCAATCTGATTACAATAATTGTCTACAGTTACACTAGGAGGAATATAGAGGATGCAAATAAAGATGAGCGAGTTGGAACGAGACTTAATTACAAGCCACAAATCTTCATTGTCACTCTCCCATTCCGTTTTTCTGGACACAAGCAGTTTTTTAGAAACGGCGGCTAGAACTCCGCCACCTTCTTTAGACGCAGATTTGGTTGACTCACGATCTCTCCTAAATACTATATATCTGTCATCAAACAGTTCTTCACTAAACACTGTTGAGTTCAGCCATGTTTCAGAAAAACAAATAATGTCATAATTATTGATTAAAATTTCATTGCGCACACTTACGGTCTTTGTTCGAATACCCCTCACGTTTTGATATAGTATATTTAATGCATCAACAGCAACTGCCTCGTCATCTTTTTCCGTATGATTAAACGCCATAGTCGATGGTGGAGAGATCCTTCAATAAAGCCGCTTTGTACGCCGGGCAGTCCTTATCTCCAGTGGGGTGGGCCCGGGAAACTGCAGGCTTTCCAAAACGTGCGCATGTAGCGCAACTGGGTGCTGCAGCAGCAGCGGGGCAGGCCTCGCGCGCGTGTCCTTCTACACCGCAATGAGAGCATCTCTTTGTATCTTTGCAGTACTTGTGAGAATGTCCAACCATTTGACAGTTCAGACACACTGTAAGTCCTACAAAGTCACGCACACCGCAAACGGTCCAGTCCACGAATACACGACCTTGTTGCACCAATGCATGACGAATGTTAGCGGGCACCGAGTACACTCTGTGGCAAGACGGTCCGGTTCGAGCTCCAGCCATATGACTAAGTTTGCACTTGGATGCACACTCTTTAAAGTTGTCACCTTCAGAGATTCCAGAGAGGGCATTCTCTAAAAATTTCTCATCCGATAGTTCACGGGGCACGTTAAAAAATATTAACCTTGGCTGCCTCCTAACTGGAAGACGGGCACTCAGCAAGTCAGAGCTGGATATAACAGGATCATTTAAAAGCCTTTCTTGTTCCTGGCTGCTGGCAGTGTGGATAATGACTCCTTTGTTTTTTATGTTTTTTACTCCCGTTATCCTCACTCCTAATTGCGATGGCTTAACTATGTCCTTAATAATTTTTTTAGTCCCATCGCTATCATCGACCCCCGGTAGTTTGGGAAAAAAACATACAGATGGTCTTGGTTTCCCTATTTTGATACTGGTACGAGTGAGTGGTGGAGGCACTGGGAGTTTTTTCTTTGTAACTTCAGCAAATGAAAGGCTAGCCTCTGTTGCATCAGCCACACGGCGCATTACTGGACCCAGATCTGACTCAAGCTGTTGAATTTTGTCCAGCAGCTGTTTTGTATAATTTTCGGCCATTGTTTTCTCGGCCTGCAAGACCTTGATATTAGCTAGGGCCGAATTAAGGTCTCCTCTAAGCTCTTCCTTCTCCAGCAAAAGTTGGGCAACGGAACCGAGAACATTTGTCACGTTTCTCGATACTTTGAGCTGCTGCTCTTTAGACACTTTGGATGGCTTTTCAGCCAATGCGTCCTGTAAGGCTTTTAGGGCAATTTTTATATTAGTTAGAACTGATTGTTTAGTTAAAATTTGAGAAATAAAATTAGCTTGTGAATAAACAAATTCTGTAATACCCCAATGTAGTATACTATAAATCAAAATTTAAATTTTAAGTTAAAATGTAATCCGATGATGCAATTTGCAGTAAAATTGAATTATTCTTTTTTTATTTTATTTTATTTTGTAAATCTCTAAGAATAAAGAACCAATTAACATTCAATGATTCGATCAAGAACAAGGTATTGATTGAATTATCGAATGCTAGTTCGACTTGTTGAGGTCATTCCGAGCTCAAGAATGACCCCCGCAACCCGAAGTAGGAAGCTTTATTATATTTAAAATAAAATTACCCGAATAGTAAACCGACGTTGGCATATGCCACGTGCATTTTATTTGTGTTGAGGATTTCAAATCTCTCTATTTAATTAATTTCATATTTATTCTAATTTGTAAGGACGAAGAACAACATAAAATGTGAATCCAAAAAACCCAAATGGATAAAATAAGCACTACCAAAAGAAATTACATACAAAACCGTTGGCTGGGTTTCATAACTTTCTAAAGTTACTAAATAGATATTCTAAGCATCTGATTGCTATCATGTGATGAAAATAGTAACCCAATGCCAAAGATTCTGAATGAACTCTTCGGTTTGCCTTCTAGCTCAAAGCAACATAATAAATAATAATTAAAATTAAAACTTGTAAAAAATAAAAACTTTCTTCTACAACACATAAATACTTGTCACACCTATACATAACCACGTAAACACCTCAGCACAGGTTCTCCTAGTGAGGTGTTCACGAAACATACAATATTAATCACATACAGTTTCACCCTCTCAAACCTACCTTACACAAAACATATTATAGTTATAAGTTTGAAATGTATCATGTACAAATAAAAATAATTATTTGAACACTGTAAAAATTATATAGAAATAAATAAAAAAAAATAAAAAAAATAGTACTAACTATAAATCATTAATTCAATTGTAAGAAAATTGTAACCAATATCCAGCAGATCCTGCAAGGAATATACATACTCATTTGATAATATAGATTAATGAATGGGATAACCCAAATTAACATTAATAATTTGATAAATATAGGCACGGTATTGTACCACATGCAATTGAAAATGCTCTTTTTCTCTACCTTATAGTATGTAACATCCCCAAAGGGCATAATGAAACAGAACAAGACAACGAAACAGAACAAGACAACGAAACAGAACAAGATAACGAAACATAAAACCCAACTGTATTTTACTATAAACTATCTTGAAGATACGCCCACCATTCCGGACTAGCAAGCGCATCTTGAAAACAGTTAATTACATAACCATTTCAAAATGAATATGATAAAAGTACATATGAAAATCATCAAAATCCCAAACGGATGTACAATGTACTCACACACATCCAAACTTATTCAAAATTTGATGACTCGAATATATAAATTTACAAAATTTAGTACTATGTACATTCATATGCACACATTCAATGCGTAAGGGTAAGGGTAGGTCACCCTTGCACACTGAACAAGTATAAAAAATAGCAAAATACATATGTTAGTAATACCTGGACACGGACAAACAAAATAACTTCACAAACAAATATAAAATTGCATTCAATGTGAGAACATAAGTTTTAGTCATGCTCTCACGTTAAATGGAATCTTTTAATCGCTTCCACTAATGCGCATAATGGAAACAAAAGTATATAAAATAATTAAAATACGCTCCTAACCTACACGACGTTAATTTGAGATTTCAGGTTTGATTATATCCTTGATGTGAAAGGTTCCCACAGGTTTTCCATTTAAATCAGCTAAAATGTAAGCAACCGGAGACAATTTCTTAATGACTTTACTGCGAATAAACTTGGGAGCTAATTTCGCTGAAAAATACTTACTAGCGTCTGAAAGAACGAACGATCGGCGCCAAACGATGTCACCAATTTCATATTGTATGTCCCTACGACGTAGATTATACTGAGTTTTGTTCTTTTCATACGACTGCCTTAGAGACGTACGAACCTGTGAAAAAATATCGTTCAATTCGTGTAAATCCGAAGCCCAAGAATCCCGTGCGGCAAATCTGATATCTTCGGGGTTGAAGTCTGAAGACTTGTAGTCGTTTCCTGAAATAATAATTTCCCTACCAAAGTTTAAGAAAAAGGGAGTATATCCGGTGACCTCATGTACTGCTGTGTTAATAGCGAGTTCAATTTCATGTGAACAATCTGCCCAGCTCCGATGATCACCACCGACGTACGAGCTAATAGCAGACACTAACACTCTGTTAATTCTTTCAACCGGATTATTTTGCGAATGGTATCTACAGTTGTAAAAGAGGTGTCTTGTATGAAACTTGCTAACTAACGCTTTCATGTCTTTTGAAATATATTGGGGACCATTATCCAGAATTATTGTATCAGGCACCCCAAACTTGTAAAATATCTCATTTTCCATGATCTCAGCAATATTCTTTCCAGTAGCTTTTCTTAATGGGAAAAGTTTAGAGTATTTTGTAAAGAAGTCAGAGATTACTATCAAATATGTATAGCTTTTTTTGTAGGAGCTGGGGAAAGGACCTAATAAATCTGTGGCAATCATTTGCCAAGGACGTTGAACCAATTTGGGATCACCCATTAGACCTGGTGGTAACTGATTCGTACTCTTATGACCCAAGCAAGTGTGACATCTGCTAATGAATGATTTTACGTCGGCCGCCATCTTCGGCCAGTAATATTTCTGACTAATTCTATTGAAAGTCTTCATAATACCAAAATGAGCACACGAAGGAGGTACATGATATTGCGTTATTATATCTTTCCTAGACTCTTTAGGTACCACTTCTTTCCAGTAATACTCTCTGTGTAGCGCTTCCATACTCTGTATGTGTTTGTACAATACTCCATTATCAACTTTCCAAGCATGAAATTTATCTGGAAAAGCTAGAACATTTCTACACATTATATCGTACCACGATTCTTTGGTTGGTTTAGTTTGTCCTACTACAGCTAATTCTACGGGATCACGTGATAATGCGTCAGGCACTATATTATCTTTTCCTTTACGGTGTTCTATTGTAAAATTGAATTGCTGTTACCTGACAGCCCATCTTGCTAATCTGCCTGTAGGAGATTTAATATTCACTGACCATTTTAGACTGTAATGATCTGTTATTATCTTAACCGGTATGACAGAACCTTCTATGTAAGCTCTAAATTTCTTCAGAGCGAAAATCATTGCATTAAGCTCTTTCTCTGTAGTTGAATGATTTCTCTCTTGAGCACTCAGAGACCTACTAATAAATGATATAGGGTGTTCTCTACCCGAATCGTCTACCTGCGTCAGGACCGCCCCTAGCCCGGTGTTGGATGCGTCGCATGATATGATGAAAGGTTTTTCAAAGTTAGGACAAGCTAAAACAGGTGCGCTCACTAAAATATCTTTAAGTTTTTTAAAAGCTATATCTGCCTGACTGTTCCATTTAAATTTGTTTCCCGTAAATTCCTTTCTTGTTAAATTATGCAACGGAGCTGCTATTATGGAAAAGTTACAAATAAACCTTTTATACCAAGATAGTATGCCTATAAAACGCTTTTTTGCGAGTTCGGTATAGGAAAATCCACTATGGCTTTAACTTTATCTGGATCGGTTCTTAAACCTTGACTATCAACGACATAACCCAGAAACTTTAATGAGTCTCTACAAAAAACAGATTTGTCCATATTGATAGTTAGACCCGCATCAGAAAGTTTTTGTCGAACTTTCCTCAAAAGAGACATGTGTTCCTCAAATGAAGTGCTTATAATTATAATATCATCTAAGTAATAAAATACTTTGCCCTCAAATTCAGGTCCAAATATTTTATCCATTAAGCGCATCATTCTAGAGCTCGCCCCATGAAGACCGAATGGCATTCTAGCAAAATGAAATAATCCTCGTTTCGGATCAGTAAAAGCCGTCTTCTCTTTAGAGTTTTCCTCCAAAGGAATTTGCCAGAAAGCTGCTGTTAAGTCAATAGTAGACAGGTATTTAGCACCGCCTAAGGAATCTAGTATGCTTGAAACATAAGGAATAGGAAAACTGTATTTTTTCGACAGCAGTTTAAAGTTCTACTGTCCAAACATAACCTAAATGATCCATCCTTCTTGGGAACAAGTAAAATGGGACTGTTCCACGCACTATGACTTGGTTCAACAACACCTAACTCTAACATTCTATCTAATTCTTTGTGTACCGCCGGTAGCAAGTGTGGTGAAACTGTGTAATATCTTTGTTTTACCGGTTGAGCATCACCTGTATCAATGACGTGATATTCCAAATCGGTTTTACCTAACCTGTCTCCCGAGATATCTTTAAATTCGTCTATGACGGCCGGCATAGTCCAGTGGTAACGCATTGGACTGCCATTCCGAAGGTCGCGGGTTCGAACCCGGCGTGCGCAAATAAATTTTATTTGATTAATTTGTGTTATTTCACAATCAATTAATTAAAATAATATATAGTATATTTGCGGCACGTTCCAGAGTGGTAGATACTACCAGTATCACCCTGGTGTAAGACCACCATTCAGAATTGAAACGTTGCTCCAAATGGCTTTAGCCGTGTTTAGTGACTAGATCTGAATAGCCAGGTACTTCCCCACCTTCCTCTTTCTCTTCCCTACTTACCTTCAGCCTCACAACATCCCCCAATTGGGGATGCCATAGTCTAACTGGCTCCAGACGGGAGCAGTTGGGACTCTTGTAAGGTATTGACTATAAAAAAAAAAATTAAAAAAATGACGCATTTAAGCTCATGCTTCTGTCTATTTGATAAATTTAAGCTGTTTTCTTAACCTTTTTATCTCTGTGACTGATTTCGGCTCAGATTTTGATTCCCGTGGTGATATATATTTGCAAATTTCCGGACAAATATTAAAATCAATGTGATGTGCCACAAAGTGAATGCTTTTTACAATTACGAAATATTAAAATGTTTCCAAAAGTCTATACCTAGAATTACATTTGAAGTGATCTCAGGCATAACTACAAAAGTGAAATATTTGACAATGTTTTTATATAGCACCGGAACTGTTATCTTTTGTGTACATTTTACTGAGTGACCTGTCGCAGAAGTTAGAGAAAATTTTTATTTTAAAGTCGCCAAACTAAATCCTAATCTCACAAAATGTGTGTGAAAGTTATTTCCCAAAATAGACAGGTGAGAACCTGAATCTAGCAAACCAGAAAATTTTGTATTTAGAACCTGAAATGATATGTGAGGACGGCCATCATTGTTACCCGCTCTCTCCGCCTTTGACGTTCTAAGGTTCTGGTAGAATTTCTCCACGACAGCAAGCCAATTAGACCACTCCGGGTCACACGGCACAGTAGATGAAGACGTCTCCTCGCCCACTGCACAGGCAACCCGGGCTGCTAGTTTTTTCGGTTCTTGCATCTGCAGTCAGGAGCCTTTACACCAGGTTGACCACAGCGGAAACATCTCACTGGTTCTCTGAAATTCACGTTTTGAGCGCTTTGATTATTTTTATAAAAATACCTTTGATTTCTTTTGACATTAGGATTATAATTATTATTATTATTGCGAGAAACCTCCCTGTTATTACTATTACTAGATGGAGTATTGTTGGCAGAATTCTTGGCTTTGGAATTGTAAAAGTTTGAATTTGCAGGATGGTTTCTAGTATCCGTGCGACTATCCGCCAATTCTATCACCTTTCCATATTTCTTTAGAGCAGTAACATTAGTCACCTCTATAAGAGAAAGTTTATGTATGTATCTTGGCAACATATTACACATTAGAATTTCTAAAATTTCGTCTTCCGGCAATTTCTTAGAGAGGCGATTATTCATTAGTAAGACTGTAGTTATAAATGAACCCAAGTTTTCTTTGGATTTTGACATGTAGTTCTTAACTGAGCTACAAGACGTTTCTCATGGTCCAAGAGTTCGAACTCCTCCTTCAAACCTGCAACAATCTCTGACCATGAATTAAAAGTAAAACAGTTCACCCTGAACCAGTTCGAAGCATCGCCTCTGAAAAATTCAATAGCGCTAGAAAATAGATTATTGGTACTTACACCACGAGAATTTGCTAGTTCTTTTACACATTCTATGAAATTGCGTACGCATGTGGATCCGTCAAAAACCAGATTCCATTTGTGTACGGGGAATGACTTGCAGGAAGAGGATTGCGTTTCCGCCTGTCCCTCCGGCGAAGCTTCATTTTGATTCAGCATTGTCACAGAATCCTGAATCTTGGCCTGACTCCTCGTTACAATTTGCGGTTCCGACATGACGTGAATAAACTATGCTATGTAGGTATGAAAGAAATAATTAGCACCTGTACCAAATATACACGACGACAATAACCTTACCTCGTTCATAAAAAAAAAAATTGACTACAGCGTACTGTAAGTCAATAAACAGTAAAAAACGCAGAGCGCTAGAGTTCCAGGAGGGACATTCAAATATATTAAACTTTGTAAAATTATTATTTAACTTTGGAATTTCATCACAAAACAGATCCACAGAGCATCAAAACCGCGAGCGACTGTCATCATATATTCACAAAATTAGCAAGATTACCACTTGAAACTTTTAACTACACATAAAACATTGAGCACAAATTTACATCCTACCCACAAAATAACAGATCACTAGGTTTAATCCATGTTGGGAGGACAAATGTACCAGGATTTCTTGGTGTAACATTTCTGAAAAGGTGTGTAAAACATACATCTCAAGTGTAGTACAAAATTAAGTACGGAAATCTGAAATTAAAGAGCTGTGTGGAATGGTAAGAATAAATTTATTGAGGTTATTTTCCATAATTCTTTATCATCCATTAAATAACAATATTAATCAAGTTAGTTGGAAAGAGACTCTACATTTATTATGAATATCAGGGCATGTTCAGATCGTTAAACTAAACCTGACTAGTGATGCGAATTTACAATTCTAATATGCTAATCTGTGGTTATAAAAAATTAACAGGTTAAAGTTTCAAATCTCAAATAGTAATCTTGCTTTAAATACATAGGGCGCCAGTTCTTCCTAATTATCATATGAAGAATAAATGTATAATTATAGTAAACCATAATGTGAATTCTAAAATAACATGATGACAATCGCTCACGTGTTTCTAATGGCGCAAAACGTCTTGGGAATCCGTTCCGTGATGCACACCCTGACAGCTGTTCAACCTCCCTAGAACTGGCCATAAATATACCACTCTCTAGATCGATATCTTCGGGCTTTTTGTATGTAACTGAATTATACAAGCAGTACCTACCGTGCGGAGCAGAGCGGTAGACAAGGTAGAGGAAACTCAAGGCCATTTAAAAAAGATGCGACCATAAACAACATAATTGCTCTAAGCCTACTCTATTCATTCACTAGCCCAAAAAAACTATTATAAAAATAAAAATGTCCTTGAAGCAGAAAAATGTCGAAATGTTTTCCAAGATTCCAAGGGCAAGGTTCATCTGACTAAGAAAATAAACTTTTACAGTGCATTTCCTTAAGATGAAACTTGTTAATCTGAGAAGAAGAAACCCAAAATGACAAGAAATTTGCAAAAACACTGAAGAAAATTTCCAAAACATGATTTTCCGACAGTACGACGAAAAATTCCGACATTTTTCAGCCTCATGAACTCATGGTTACATATGTTTAAAAATCTTTAATTTCACCAAAACAATAAGATAATACAGGATAACACTAATCAATAACATGAATAAGTTTATCGATATAATAAATAACATTTATACGTTGTGGAGGAAGACATATGTCAAGTATGAAGCATTGTTCAAAAAACCGAACGAATAACCTAAAAAACTGTTAATTCACTTTAAACTTGAACTAACGTAGGTAGGTAGAATATATGTTTGTAACTCGCTAACACTATACTGGCTTATATTGCATTTTTATCACGAACAACTTTAACACGCAATATTTTCGACGGAAATGATAGTAATTCGGCAGCAAATGACAACCCGCGTGTATAAATAAACCACTCTCATTTTGTTTGAATGATTTGAAACTGTCAAACTGCAAAATTCCGTCATCTCTTTCTGTTACACGAGTCATTATGGTAGAGAGCGAGAGATCAAACCAATCCTTCTGTTCTCACCAATGAGATCTGAGCTTTTAGCCATATTATTCGTTTTCTATAAGAATTTTGAGGTGGGCGTGGCGGTTTCAAATTAGTTTCAAGGCCAAAGCTTAGTTAAATGCCCCTGGAACTGGCCATAAATATACCACTCTCTAGATCGATATCTTCGGGCTTTTTGTATGTAACTGAATTATACAAGCAGTACCTACCGTGCGGAGCAGAGCGGTAGACAAGGTAGAGGAAACTCAAGGCCATTTAAAAAAGATGCGACCATAGACAACACGCCTACTCTATTCATTCACTAGCCCAAAAAAACTATTATAAAAATAAAAATGTCCTTGAAGCAGAAAAATGTCGAAATGTTTTCCGAGGGCAAGGTTCATCTGACTAAGAAAATAATCTTTTACAGTGCATTTCCTTAAGATGAAACTTGTTAATCTGAGAAGAAGAAACCCAAAATGACAAGAAATTTCCAAAACATGACTGTCCGACAGTACGACGAAGAATTCTGACATTTTTCAGCCTCATGAACTCATGGTTACATATGTTTAAAAATCTTTAATTTCACCAAAACAATAAGATAATACAGGATACCACAAATCAATAACATGACTAAGTTTATCGATATAATAAATAACTGTAAATATCTTTATCAAAATTAATGTACTGTGCTAATGTGGATTACTAACGCCATCTAGATGTAACAATGTAAAGCCTTCAGTGTTTAAATAAACGTCGTCAGTTGCGAACAGAAATACGTGTTTCAACAGGTTATGGGCTACTGTTTTGCGATTTATCAGTTATTTTAGTGTTTAAAATAGATAAATTGTGTACGTGGTTTCGCAGAAACATGACGATGAACTATATTGCAAGTGTGCCAAAGTTAAAAGGCAGGGAGAATTATGATGACTGGTGTTTTGCGGCAGAGAATTTATTGGTGCTAGACGGTATGGACAAATATATCAAACCAACGGCAGATTTTGAAATAAAACCAATAGATGACGCAAAAACTAAAGCAAAGTTAATATTAACGATCGATCCAGTTTTGTACGTGCATATAAAAAACACCAAGAGTTCGGCAGAATTATGGAATACACTGAAGAACATGTTCGATGACTCTGGTTTGTCTAGAAAAATAACCTTGCTTCGACATTTGATATCAATAAGACTTGAAAAGTGTGATTCTATGGCTTCATATGTCACACAAATGATTGAAACGGCTCAAAGGTTAAACAGCACAGGATTTACAATAACAGACGAGTGGGTAGGATCATTATTGTTAGCAGGATTGTCAGATCGTTATTCACCAATGGTAATGGCGGTAGAACATTCCGGTATTTTGATAACAGCTGACGTCATAAAGTCAAAGTTACTCGACATGGAAGTACCTAGTGATTTTGACAGCGGAGGAACAGCGTTTGCAGCAAAATATAAATATTCCTCTAGCAACACTAAGCCAAAGAAATTTAATGGCGGTCCGTCAAAGACAAACAAAATGTCAATGACAGCTAATACGTCAACAAAAACAATTACGTGTTACAGGTGTAAAGAGGATGGACATTATAAAAATCAGTGTCCGTTGTTAAAGAAGAATACAAGTAAATGTGTTTTTAATGTTGTTTTCCTGAATGGAAAATATAACAAGAATGAATGGTACGTCGATTCAGGGGCAAGTGCGCATTTTACGGCGAAGAAAGCTTGGGTAAAGAACATGAATACAACACAGTGTTTACCAGAAATAGCTGTCGCCAATGAATCTAAAGTGCCAGTGGTTTGTTCCGGAGATGTAGACATTGTGTCGGAATTAAATTTTCATATAACAGTTAAAAATGTGCTGTGTGTGCCTAGTTTGACAACCAACTTATTATCCGTAAGTCAACTTATCAAGAACGGAAATAATGTCATATTTGAAGAGAAGCATTGTTATATTCGAAACAAGAACAATGATTTAGTTGCAACTGCGGATTTGTCAGAAGGTGTTTACAAATTGAGATTACAATCAGAAAGTTGTTTGTTGACTGCTCCTGTTAATGGAAAATTGTGGCATAGAAGATTAGCACATATTAACAGTCAAGATATGCAAAAAATGAGAAACGGTATTGTAAATGGTTTGAATTATGATAGTACTGTTGACATAACCAAGTCTCAATGTATTATTTGTTGTGAGGGAAAACAAATGAGATTACCATTTTCTCATGTGGGTGAGCGAAGTACAGAAACGCTTCACAGAATTCACAGTGATATTTGTGGACCCATGGAAATAAGTTCTTTAAATGGTGCTCGATACTTTCTACTATTTATTGATGATTATAGTCGAATGACATTCATATATTTTCTGAAGCAGAAGAGTGAAGTTTTCTACAGATTTAAAGAGTTTAAATCAGTTGTTGAAAATCAACTTAGTAAGAAAATTAAAATATTAAGAACAGACAATGGTCTAGAATTTTGCAATAAGGATTTTAAGAACTACCTAAACCAGGCTGGTAGAATACATCAAACATCAAATTATTATACGCCAGAGCAAAATGGAAAGAGCTAACCGTACAGTGGTAGAGAAAGCTAAATGTTTATTATATGATGCAAAGTTAGACAAAAAATTTTGGGCAGAAGCAGCGAATACTGCTGTATATTTGAAAAACAGATCTATTGCATCAGGATTGGATAAAACTCCATATGAAATGTGGTATGGAACAAAACCAGACTTGAGTCATCTGCGTTTGTTTGGCAGCAAAGTCATGGTGCATGTTCCTAAACAAAAACGTTTAAAATGGGATAAGAAAGCCGCACAACACATTTTAACTGGATATGGTGAGGATGTAAAAGGATATCGTGTGTATAATCCTACCAAAAACTCTGTTATTATTAGCAGAGATGTCATAGTGATGGAGGATGAGACAGATGGGAAGTTAACCAATGAAGAGTTGGCCATCTGGATTCCTAATAAAGAGACAACAGAAGACAATCTGGTGGAAGAGAGTAGCAATTCAGTGGGGGAATCGTCTCAGAATAATCCAGAAACTGAGGATCCTTTTGATTGTTTTTCAGATTCTTCAACATATGGTGAAGGCAATGAAACACTCACTGAACTTCCAATACAAGATGTCTCAGAACATGTAGTCCAGTCAACAAAAACACCCGAGCAAGTAACAGATGCATGCAGCAAACGTCAAAGAAAGAAGCCAGAAAGATATGGTTTTAGCAACATGTGTGTTTCCAGTACTGTTCCAGCATCTGAGGAGATTTTATTCGCAGAGGCTCTTGAGGGGCCAGAGAGGGAGCAGTGGAAGCAGGCGATGGCTGAGGAACTGCAGTCATTTGAGGAGAATGAGGCGTGGGAGCTTGTTGATAATCCGGGTGATGTGACAATAGTGAAGTGCAGATGGGTTTTTAATAAAAAAGTTGATATTGAAAATAAAGTGCGTTTTCGAGCTCGGCTTGTGGCAAAAGGTTTTTCACAGAGAGCTGGTGTTGACTACACAGATACTTTTTCGCCAGTAGTGCGACATTCTACCCTAAGATTATTGTTTGCTCTTTGTGTTAAGATGAGAATGAGTATTACTCATTTAGATGTATGTACTGCTTTTCTAAATGGATATTTGAAAGAAAATATATATATATGTCGTTACCTGAAGGTTTTGTAAACAAAAGTGGGGGAAAAGTATTAAAGTTAAAAAAGGCCATTTATGGATTAAAGCAATCTTCCCTAGCATGGTATGAAAGAGTTAAAGAGGTTTTAACTATTTTAGATTTTAAAAATAGTCAATATGAACCATGTTTGTTTACAAAAATGAAGGGTAAAATTAAAATCGTAGTGGCACTATATGTAGATGATTTTCTAATTTTTTCTAACAGTGAGGCTGAAACTACTAAATTAAAAAATGTATTAGGTTCAGAATTTAAGTTAAAAGACCTAGGACCTGTTAGACAATATCTAGGCATGAGAATTAATTTAGATAAAAATCAAAATGTTATTACTGTAGATCAACGACAATATATTGAACAGTTAGTTTCTAAATTTCAGATGTCTCATTGTAAAACACAATGTACTCCAATTGAGCCAAAATTGAATTTGGATAAGTCAACAGATAAATGTTTACCTAATGTTCCTTATCAAAAACTAATTGGAAGTTTAATGTATTTAGCAGTATTAACGAGACCAGATATTGCTTATTCTGTAAGCTATCTTAGCCAATTCAACAATTGCTATAATCATGTTCATTGGAATTATGCAAAACGAGTGTTGAGATATTTACAATGTACTAAGAATTATTGTTTAAGATATAGTGATAATAATAATGATCTACAAGGTTTTGTGGACAGTGATTGGGCGAGTGACGCATTAGATAGGAAATCCTATACTGGTTTTTGCTTTATGCTGTCAGGTTCAGCTATTTCTTGGCAAAGTAGAAAGCAGAAAACAGTTTCTTTGTCCAGTACGGAGGCGGAATATATTGCTTTATCTGAGGCTTCCAGAGAGGCTGTCTACTTAAGGAATTTGATGCATGAAATTATTGATACACTTTATGTAATTGACTTGTATTGCGATAACCAGAGTGCATTAAAGTTAGCCTTAAGTAATCAAAGTCATAATAGGTCAAAACATATTGATGTACGTTGTCATTATATTCGAGATGTTGTAAAGTACAAATATGTTAAAATTAAATATATTCCTACTGACGAAATGCCTGCTGACATACTGACTAAAGGTCTATGTTATGTAAAACATTATAAGTTTATGAAGTTACTTGGAGTTGTACCTAATTAATAAACTGTATATTTAGTTTATTTTGATAAGTGGGGGTGTAAATATCTTTATCAAAATTAATGTACTGTGCTAATGTGGATTACTAACGCCATCTAGATGTAACAATGTAAAGCCTTCAGTGTTTAAATAAACGTCGTCAGTTGCGAACAGAAATACGTGTTTCAACAATAACATTTATACGTTGTGGAGGAATACATATGCCAAGTATGAGGCATTGTTCAAAAAACCTAAAAACTGTCGATTCACTTTAAACTTGAACTTACGTAGGTAAGTTGAATATATGTTTGTAACTCGCTAACACTATACTGGCTTATATTCTATTTTTAACACGCAATATTTTCGACGGAAATGATGTATTTCGGCAGCAAATGATAACCCGCGTGTATAAATAAACCACTCTCATTTTGTTTGAATCATGTTTGAATGATTTGAAACTGTCAAACGGCAAAATTCCGTCATCTCTTTCTGTTACACGAGTCATTATGGTAGAGAGCGAGAGATCAAACCAATGCTTCTGTTCTCACCAATGAGATCTGAGCTTTTAGCCATATTATTCGTTTTCTAAAAGAATTTTGAGGTGGGCGTGGCGGTTTCAAATGAGTTTCGAGGCCAAAGCTGAGAGAAATGCCCCTGGAACTGGCCATAAATCAACTATCTATAGATTGATAACTCCGCCCTCTTTCCATACGTTTGCTTTCGTCAAGTTTTAACTATAGATCTGGCAAATTTGAATACACCACGCATCGCCGACGTCACAGCACACCATCGACAAAAGATAGAGGAAATTTTAAAAAATGGCGCAACCATAGACAATGTAATTCTGCTTCGGAACCTACCTAAAACCCAATTCATTAGCCTAAAACATAAGTAAAATTTCACCCAAGACCACAAGGTCCCATCTGACAAAGCCCTGTCCTAAGAAAGAAATGACCTTTAAAGTAACTTCCTTTACAGCTCATTTTCTCAGGACAGCGTTTTATCAGAAGGAAGCTGAAAAGCAAACTCATAATTACATGTACAATAATTTTATTTTTTAAATATAAACATGAAATACAATAATATAAGCACAAAACACATTTAGAAGGTGAAATTACTGTATCAATATAAAACTAGCTGTTGGAAATGATAGTTATTTTCTTTCAACATCCAACGGCAATTGAAAAAAATATTGTCAATAAGGCAGTCAACGATTCAACCTACTGTTTTAGCGTCTAATTACATTATTCTTATTTTTGTTTCCCTCCTACTTATCTTATTACTTAAATATTTATTCCTTTCATATATATAAATAGTAATTATATAATACTTTTTAGTTTAAAAAACTTTATATGCCTTTTAGATATTTTTTACTTAGGAATAGTACACAACATAAAGAATGTAACAGTGTAAACAGAAAAGTAAATTAAACAATAGGTTATTGTTTTAACAATACATATTGGCACCTGATAAATAAATAGGGTATAATAATAACAAATAAAAACACCAAATACAAGAGTAAAATTTAAAGAAGGTGTTGAGAGAATATTCAATGTGATGTCAACTATGTAATAAAAAAGTAGAACTATATATAAACTAGACATATGAAATAAACTAATTCAACTATTTTTTTATTAACACTAGTCGGTGACTGAAAATGGGCTGCAGACTAATACAGCCAAACTGAATAATGTAAACTCCGCATCAGAGAATATTTGGCTTAAAATTACAAACGATAACAATATTTGACTTGTATATTTATTTTTTCGTTATTATTCTACTACTCATATAGAGATGTCAATAGAAAATGAATTGGCAAGGATACACCACAACCATACAATGGACCTGATTTAATGAGGAGCATGGCAGTACTACGATATTTAAAAGACGCTTATAGGAACAAATTGTGGTCCTAATTGGATTTAACTTATTAAAATAAATTAGTTATGACAACCATTTCTTCCTATATTTAGCATATTTTAAATGTTGCAGTACTGCAATTTTTTTCATGGAGTCAGGTCCATTGTATGGTAGTGTATCCTTGCCAATTAATTTTCTGTTGACATCGGTACACCATGCATTGATTATAAATGGTACAGTAATTTTGATAATGAATTGAATATTTTTTTTTATGTTCGTTACAATTAAGCCAATCAAAACACATATATTTGGCAATGGTTTCTTCAATAACGGGCACAAGATATAAATTTTCGCAATTATAATTCAGTACATACTCGACGACATAATGAATTTCAAGAGCGTTGATAGCAAATTTCTTAGTGGGATCATATGGGTCACCTATGCAAGATATTTTACATCTATGTTCTGCCATCCCCTGTGCAGCAAGAGAAACGCTGCTGGTTGCAGAGAAGACATGACTGGGTCCTGCACTCATTTCTGGAAAAAAATATATCATAGTTCTTGAAGAAATTGAAGTAAAGATTGACATATTAGAGGAACAAAACTAATAATACTATTCCCTTTTAAGTAATATAAAACAGATATGTACCTCCATGTTCTACTGCCATCCCCTGTGCAGCAAGATCAACACTGCTGGTTGCAAAGAAGACATGACTGGGTCCTGCACTTATTTCTGGAAAAAATATATCATAGTTCTTGAGAAATTGAAGTAAAGATTGACATATTAGACGAACAAAACTATTCCCTTTTAAGTAATATAAAACAGATATGTACCTTCATTTTCTACTAGCATCCCCTGTGCAGCAACGGGTACGCTGCTGGTTGAGATGTCACGCTCTGAAATAAATATAATTATTAGATTAACCGAATTAACAAAACATATTATTATTATTATAGGCTGATGCAGTATAGAATACCTTTTAGGATGTAGTCATGATACGTGCTGAACACCATTCTCGAAATGGACTCTCAGAGGTTATGGTTGGAAACTTGTGTCGAATAGTCTCTGTCCGTACATCCTTTCACACAATACGTTATAAGGACTTTATCGGTAGGCACATAAATGTTATTTATCACACATAAATCAACTGTTTCACACAACCAGATATTTGACAATTTTATGATGACAAACAACGGCTGACGGCGTCTGTCAAACTTTTCTTACAGTTTTTTAGAGGAAGTGAAATGGCAGGAAGCATGAGTCGGCCACCTAGCGGCGAGAACACGCATTACACCGTTTGCGAACCCTCTCTTTCTGGCGCACGAGTCTTATGGTAAAGTGAGCGAGAAACAAAAAAATACGCGTCGCCTACGTCACAAACATAGATTTTTACCATGTCTATAATTTGTGTTGACGTTTTTAAGCGGAGTTATACCCCCCTGGAACTGGCTCTTATGTACTGGGAGTCGCTATATGCACAGCGACTAGTCGACAGCCGCGTGGCCAACATATCCGAGCATACCCGAGTGTGTTCCGAGTAAATTGTTTCTCGCTGCCGGCAGTGAAACGAAACGTCAGAAATCATCAGAAATGGCGTCTTTGTGTGCCGGTTTATACCGTCTTTTAGAAGTTTCGTTAAGTAATTTCAAAAAGAATTCAGAGACGGGTGTTATCAGTGGATACATTGACAATGAAGTAAATTATGAAGCATGTCTGTGTTTTGTGAACGCGTTGGGGCACTCCTTTTCAACGAGAGACAGTATGAAAAAGAAGTTGGGAGGTAAGTTCTAAACCTTAGGGTCTAGGTCTATGGTAGGCCTTCCCATTTCTTCAGTTCATAAGCAGCTGCTGATATTTACGAGTTATTCGAAATTAACATTTCCAATCTTTCAGATGCAGTATACACGTTTTGCCCGCCTACAGTGGAGTTCTTTGGGATTCCATTTTTTTGGGCTACCATTTACATTCGGTATGAATGCGTACAGAGAGTGCGCCCAAGGCCCCCGACTACTCCGCCCAAATAAAAAGAAGAAAAGAGAGTTGAATTGGTATGTTAATACACCCTTGAACCACATCAGCTAGGCCTACTCCCCCTCGTCTTTCAATAGTAGTATTGACAGAGCACCGAGGACTCTCTGGTCCAAGATTAATGTCTATAACCCCAAAATGATCACCGTATCGTCGGTGATGTGTTTAAAATAAAAAAAGCGATGGGCCTGGGCCTAGGTAATCTAGGACTAGATTACACCAGCGGCCTTCCTAATATGGCAGTTGGAGCTCCGTCTCATTTAGATTAACACGACAATCACACCAATCACAATTCATCTTTGTGTGTTTAAAAGTGTGCCGTGGCTCGTAACATATCCTCATGTCGTGTTAGTCTAAAGAAGACCATGCTCAAAGTGCCAAATTAATTAAAGCCCCTGCAGCTATATCTCATTTCACAATTTTAATTCATATCACACTGGATTATAACCACACTTGTAATTTTATACTAATGTCAACATTGCATAGGCCCTAACAACTTTTGTAAAAGTTAATCATCTGCGTCAAATAAATTAACCATGGGCAATTTATTTGCCGCATAAATAATAGGTGTCTTATGCGTATAAGCCTATTAGACCATATACCTTGAATTGTTCTTTCAGGCTGATCACCCAAACTATAAGAAGAAGAGGTTCCGGGTTTTGGACTCCAAGAAGCTTGGTTGTCCCGCAATGATGAGTGTGAAACAAATAAAGTATTTTCCAGAATTTCCTGTTCCACCTCAAATTGCAGAAAGAGCAAAAACGAAGGTTTGATAGTTTCTTTTCTCTGCTTATCCCTACATGGGCAATCACTTTATAACTATTCCTTTTAATAAAATCTTTGGAAAATTGCTTGCAGCTACAAAGTGATATAAATTCTATCGTCGAATGGAGTCATACCAATAAATTAGGGTTTAATATTAAGAAATGCTCCATTATGTGCTACACCAAGGCAAACAAAACGATTTACTATAACTACAAAATGTCTTATTCATCTCTTCAGCACATTGTTATTTCAAGAGATTTGGGAATCGCATTTGATACGCACTTAACATTTCACGTCCACATAGAAACGATATGCAACAAAGCTTTAAGAATGCTAGGATTTGTGCTAAGCAACTCCAGACATTTTTGCAGCTCGGCCGCGATTCGTGTGCTATACTATAGTTTAGTACGTAGCATTCTGGAAAGTGGTTCTGTAATATGGGGACCAATGGATTTAACTTACTCTCAAATGATAGAGAAAGTACAAAAGAAGTTTCTGAGATATTTATATCTTAGAGACTTCGGATATTATCCCTGGTTATATCCATCAGCCTTTTTGTCCGGCATGCTGGGTATTAATAGCCTCACCGATAGAAGGAAAACTGCTTTGCTGATAACAGCATATAAACTTCTAAATGGTAACGTCTGTATTCCCGATATTATAGAAAAATTTGAGTTTTATGTCCCCGACAATTATACAAGAGCGCGCAGGCACAGAACCTTTGTCGTTCCAAAATGCAGAACCAACTTACCATTAGTAATGCCGCTCGGAAAAATGATTATGTTACTAAATTACCTGTCCCCTGATATAGATATTTTCCAACTTAATATTCACCAGTTCAAAAACGCTATTATTACTTAATAAATTAAAATAAAATGTATGTTTATTATTGGTTATGTATAACTGTAAATGTGCATTTAAAATAAAATAAATAAATAAATAACATTATTTTAATGTTTTCACTATAGTTAGATGCAGTGTTGTGTCAGATACTTTTTAAAAGTATCTAGATACAGATACTTGGCAAAATTTGTAGTCAGATACAGATACAAGATACAATGTAAAATTGTATCTGTATGTAGATACATATACTTTTTAAAAGTCACAGATACTCGGATACTTTTCTTCTTTTTTTGGGGGAAAACTTAAAAAAATATATATATATTATCGAAAACAGCGATTACTTTAATTTCTTAAAGACGGTAGACGTAAACGCTTGTGATTATTTTACATATTTACACTTGCTTGTTTTATTCGTTGCCCAAAAAGATATTGGCAAATTGGCCTGCAAGCGGTGATAACATAAATGCATTAGGGGTCCTCGCGAGTACCCGGGTAGCATATTACTATCCGGGTACCCGACGCCCCTTGGATAAATAAAACATACGTGAACTATGTGCAACTTGATTACTTTGGGTTCTGATGGAAAATTAAAAAAAAAAATTATTATTCATTATTTTTATTTTATATTTTAAATTCATTTTTTTTTATATACGGGGGTACCCGGGTACTCGGTTACTCGGGTTAGGACCCCTAAAATTCATGTATATAAACTGCTATAAAATATTATACACTAGATGGACAAAGGTACCCACTAGCTGAATCTGTGAGAAAACTTTAAAATTAACTAGAGAAAATCGGTAAAGAAGTTCACTTCGAAAATAAAGTATCTGAAAGTATCTGAGTATCTGAGGTGTCAGATACTAGTAAAAATGTATCTAGATACAGATACAGTTATAGAAATATAGCTAGATACAGATACACAAAAATGTATCTAGATACTACACAACACTGGTTAGATGCAAGGTTATACAAATACCGTTTTGGACAACACACATTTGTTTAGAAGGAAATGTGGTGGGAATACGCAACTTCCCATCGCTTACTTACACATTTTCAACATTCTTATCTATTGAATTTGACTGTGCTGCCATGGTAGATGTCAGCACAGTACCATGGCCGGAAATATGATTCCCAGGGCCTCAACACTGCAAAATAGAAGGTGTGAAGCATACTTCCCTGTGCCCTTCAGGAAATCAGATATTTTTTTGTTGAAAATATTATTTTATATTTTTTACTGCCTACCAAACCAATAATTACTGTTTTTGTAGGGTTCTGTTATTTTTATTTATAGTAAAACATTGTGGCTTGTTTTCAGATTCTGAAACAAGTGAAGGCAGCCCTTCAATCCACCAGCCCACCTAAATGTGTGCTACGTTATTACGTCTTGGCAACCGGAGAAGCGAGCCACAACCACAGCAGAGACGCGGCCAAGATGACCCAATAAATTCATCCTGACCTGATACAGGAGATCAACAGGCTTGTTGAAGCTGGAGTTTCCTCAGTACGAGATGTGTCTCTATTGTTGGAGCAATTTATTAAACATAAATTTCAGGATGGGGCAGAACCTGATCGGCTCAATTCAGGATTTATCTGTCATGTTTTTAAAGGGGTTTCTTCCCTCAATGTTTATATTCCCTTTGTGTGGTGTAATGTATTTTTTTCCATTAATAAAATAATATCAATTTTTTTTAATTTTTTTTTATTGGTTTTCAAGCTACAATCCCGTTAAACTGCAATAAAGCAGTTTGTCAACAGGATGTTAATGATCAATTACATACATACACACATACTATTATTACTATAACTATATAGTAATAATAATAATAATAATATTTTTGGACTAAAATTTGGAGTAAAGATATAAAACATAACGAGTCAAGTCCCTGGATAGAAAATGAAGAACTCAATTTTTCATGCATTGAACAAATGAGTTTTTTTAATATATCGGTTGAATTGTTAACCAAAATTATTAAAAATACTCATAATTGGAAAGCCACGGGTTGCGATTGGATACATAATTTTTGGTACAAACGTCTAACTACTTTACATCCTCTTTTGGCAAAAAATCTTTCAAAATTTGTCAGTCAACCACAAAATTTTCCAAATTTTCTAACTAAGGGCATTACTTATATGTTGCCCAAAAGTGAAAATATTAATAATCTCTCTCAGTACAGACCCATTACATGTTTACCGACAATATACAAAATATTAACCTCTTGCTTGACAGATTTAATATATACTCATTTAGATGAAAAAAATATTTTATCTGAACAACAAAAAGGTTGTCGCAGAAAACATATGGGATGTAAAGAACAATTAGTTATTGATTGTGTAATTCTAAAACAGATTCAAACTCGAAAACGTAATTTACATACTTGCTATATAGACTACCAAAAGGCTTTCGATAGTGTCCCGCACTCGTGGCTGATCAAAGTATTAAATATATATAAAATTAACCCCATTATTATTAGCTTTTTGGAAAATATTATGTCCTTTTGGAATACCAATTTACTTATCAATTTAAAAGGTAAGAAAATAGTAATACCGGGCATTTCAATTAAAAGAGGAATTTTTCAAGGAGACTCATTGAGTCCTCTTTGGTTTTGCTTAGCATTGAATCCTCTATCTAAAATGTTAATTAAAAGCAAGTTTGGAATAAAAGTTAAGGGTAATACAAGGGAGAGTAGTACAATTTCGCATTTATTATATATGGATGACATAAAATTATTTTCGAATTCTGAACAAAATTTAGAGAAAATGATCGAGGTAGTTAAAAACTTTTCCGATGATATCAAAATGACTTTTGGTTTAGATAAATGTAGAACGATCCATATAGAGAAAGGCAAAATTGTAGATGGGGACGAGAGTATATTTAGAAATTTCCAAATTACTAGTATGAAAAGGGATGAGGTTTATAAGTATTTAGGATACCCACAATCAAATAGATTAGACCATACTAGTATTAAAAATGATATTAGGATTAAATTTCAAACTAGGGTCAGGAAAATTTTAAAATGCAATCTATCTGCTAAAAATTTAGTAAAAGCAATAAATACTTGGGCAATACCTCTACTAACGTACTCATTTGGCATAATTAAATGGTCTAATACAGATTTAGATAACTTAGAAAGATTAATTAGAACTACGCTAACAAAGTTTAATTGCCATCATCCAAATTCAGCTATAGAACGAGTTAATTTACCCAGAAATTTAGGAGGTAGAGGTATAGTCAAAATAACTTCTTTGAAACATAATCAGGTAGAAATGCTAAGAACTTTTTTCCATAGGAAAGCTCATAGCTCAGAAATGCACAAAATAATTTGCAAGGCAGATAGAAATATTACACCTTTAAATTTATACGATGAGAATGCCAACATTTTTATAAATCCCAACCAGGAATTATTAGATTCCTGGTCAAATAAAATTTTACACGCAAAACACTTCAATTATCTCAACCAAACGTATGTTGACAAAATTTCGTCAAACAAATGGTTGAGTATTGGAGAGTTGAGCGCAGAAATAGAAGGATTTATGCTTGCCATTCAGGATAGAGTCATTAATACTAAAAATTATAGAAAGCATATAATCAAAGATACAAATCAAATTGATGATTTGTGTAGAAAATGTTTGGCTTTTCCGGAAACTATAGAACATATTATATCGGGATGTTCTATATTAGCGGCGTCCGAGTATACATTTAGGCACAATCAAGTATTAAAAATAATTCACCAAAATTTGGTAATTAAACATAACTTGATTGACTGCCGTAATTTAGTACCATATTATGAATACGAACCGAATTCATTTTTAGAAAACGAATTTTATAAAATATATTATGATAAAACTATACTAACAGACCGAGCGATTAGTCATAATAGACCCGATATAGTTTTACATGACAAAATTAAAAAAAATAACTTATATCATTGATGTCGCTATTCCAATTTCCTGTAATATTCAAAACACTGTTAGTGAAAAAATAAGAAAATACACAGATTTAGGAAATGAAATAAAAAGAATTTGGCATTCTCAGACTATAAAAATATTACCATTCGTTATTTTGGCTACTGGCATTATACCTAGCTCTCTAATTAAAAATTTAGGCGTATTAGATCTACCAAAATTATTATAAATAAAGATGCAAAAGTCGGTCATTTTGAATACATGTAGGATAACAAAAGATTTTTTAAATATTTATGTTGAGGGATCAGTAGGATTTATAGGCCCTGTTAGAAGTTCTACCGAGCCGAACCCTCTGATATGAAAATATCTGGAGTCGGTGAATTATTTTCCCATTTGATCTCTGGTGAGTTGACGTGTTGTTCTTGTATTGTTTTGTATTTATTTTGCTTATATAATGCACTTACATAATGTTGATTGACTAGATGATCATTTGTGGATAAGTGAGTGGAAGGGTTAAGTTTTTCCTTTGGGGAAGATTTAACCCGGACAACTAAATCGGAAGTTTAAAAATAAATAGTAACTATATAACTATACAATTAAAACACCTAAATTAATATAAACTATCTGTATTTTGTAACCATTGTTTCAGCATATATCTCAATCTATTTGTAGAATCGCAATTTTTTATATTAATGGGTAACATGTTAAGCATTTTTGGGACGTTAAATTCTAGCGTTCGCCGTCCGTATTTATTATTATATTGTGGAACAAGCATTCCTTCATTCTTTGTAAACCTTGTATTATATTCATGTTCCACTTTCTTTTTATAATCAGACTCAGATATATGTTGAATCAATATTTTGTACCATAATAAGGCCTGCACCGGTAATATTGTTAAATTCCGATACAACAATGATATGTTTCGTCTCTGTGAAAAAATATGTTTTTGAGCTAATAACTTAACCATAGAA
Organism: Hesperophylax magnus; assembly: GCA_026573805.1. Taxonomy (NCBI): domain Eukaryota; kingdom Metazoa; phylum Arthropoda; class Insecta; order Trichoptera; family Limnephilidae; genus Hesperophylax; species Hesperophylax magnus. The sequence continues at coordinate 733,324 of JAIUSX010000137.1, read as the reverse complement.
TTTTGTACTGATTGCAGGTGGTTTAAATTAGTTTTACAAGAGTGACCCCAAGTAGTTAAACCATACCGTAAAGTTGATTCTTTTTATTTTTTATTTTTTTTTTATGTGACACCTCACAAGAGTGTCCCTGCCTGTGCAGTGCACAGACAGGGGAACTATGTCTCCACCCGGTTGGGCGGCGTTGTGAGGCGGAGTAAGGTAGGGGCTGTAGGAAGGGATTTGTTAATGCGGGCCTTGAAGAGGCTCGGATTATAGGAGGGAGGAAAAACAGATGCCGGTAGCTCGTTCCACATACGAGCCGACTTACACAAAAACGAGTCGTAAAAACGGCCCGTTCTCATGAAGCCAACGTCAACCGTGAACAGGTGTTCAGTTCGTGTCCGTCGAGTTTCGCGCACGTGCACCGGTGCATCAGGAATCAATGCTGCTAGCTCCTTGGAGCAGGCTCCATTGAAATACCTGTAGAACAGACACAGCATGCCTACATTGCGTCTATGCATTAGAGAAGGCAATCGGTCTGTTAACAACGGATTGTCAATCAGACGGATCGCTCTCCTTTGCACAGATTCAAGCAGGTTTATCAAGTATTTTGGGGCACCAGCCCAAAGGTGGCTCCCAAATTCAATAGTTGGGCGGACTTGAGACTTGTACAGGGTCAGCAGCTGGTCACTGTTGAAGAATCTCCTAGCCCTGTACAAGACGCCCAACTTTTTGGAGGCCTGATTTACTCGGGCTTCTATGGATCCCCGATACTTGAGCTGGTCTGATATAGTAACTCCAAGCATTTCAATGGAGTCTTTATTGGGGAGAGTGCTCCCATCAAATTGCACCAGACAGTCATTGATCTCCCTCTTTGCCGAAATCAGACACGCTTGGGTTTTTGAGACGTTGAAACTGACCAAGTTGGCCTTACCCCAGGCACGAACCATCTCTGGTGGTGGTGGTCAATTCTTTGAGTTATTTTATTTATTATTTTTGAGTCTGACAGCTTCAGCACAGCGATGGTCAAACCACGGTTTTGTGCCCGCTCCAGAGGATTTGATGGAGAAGGGAATGTAGCAATCCATTGCTGATGTGATTACTTCTCCTACCTCGCGTGCACAAATTGATGGGTCCTCGGAGCTAAAGCATACAGTACTCCAAGGAAAGGCGCCGAAGAAAGACCGCATGCCATCCCATTTTGCTGCCCTGTAGTGCCATATCTTCCTCTTTACATGTTTGTCGGGTTGACGGTTCATGGAGGATGGGACAGAGGTGGTAATCAGGCAGTGGTCAGAGGATCCTAAGGGCGCTGTCACCTCCACTCTGTACCCGAGTGGCTCACTAGTGAGAAACAAATCGAGTAGGTTGGCTCGATGTGATGGGATGTCTGGTATTCTGGTCGGAGATTCTACGAGTTGGCTTAGTCCATGGATAAGAGCAAAGGATTCCGCTGATCTACCGGCAGAGCTTGTTGGGCCCGAGAACTTCAGCCATTGTTCATTATGAACATTGAAGTCCTCTAGGATTACAAACTCGGCCGATGGGTAACGGGGCAAGAGAATATCTACAGTGTCACTCAAGTATTTAAACAACTCAACAGTGTCTGATTCGGCAAGGTTTGGTGAGCGATATAGGCACGCATAAATTCTCATCATACCGGTGAGATCCACACGTACCCATAACACTTCGTGTTTTGCGCTCTCGATATTTGCGAGACGAGCGCAGCTGATGTCAGCACGGCTGTAAAGGCAGACACCTCCTTTTGGCCTGAAAAGGCTTTCCAGATGAAATCCTGGGCAGTTCAGATAGGAGGTATCTGGGGGTTCGGCAATCTGTGTTTCCGTAAGGAAGAGGAGATGGGGATTTTGTGAGAGAAGGTGGTGGTGGATGGGAGTTAGGTTGGTGTGCAGACCGCGAATGTTAGCGAAATTCACCTTCATCCTCGGTCCACACTGAGGACTCCTACTGTTCGCTGTCGCTGAGTTTATATTAATTTGTTGTGAGTTAATAGTTTTTAAGTTTGTTTTATTTGTTTGTGGGATTTAGGATGGGTTGGGAAGGATTAGGTTAAAAAGGTTGGGTGGGGAGTTGGAGAATGGAGCAACTGGATACACCAAATGTAAGGTATGTTCTTCTGACTGCGGTTCCAGGCAATGGGCAGGAGAGTCCGGCTGTGGAGGTCGCCCAGTGCGCCCCAAACGCTGGATGCTGGGTCCTCTCCGGTCACGAACCGGCACAACATCAGCGGCAGGGTTTTTTCGCTGGCTGATGGGGCAGCCCACCCTTGGTCGTGAGCCCAAGGGTCGGGCCCCTGTACTATCCAGCGGCCCGGACAGCGATAACCAGTTTACTGGATCTCCCTCAACCGGCCTCTCCCAGCCCGGCCCGCCCCGCAGTAAGTAGGCCGACCCATTCATCAGTGTGATCCAGAACGCACAACCCTCCATGAGCCCGGGCACCCCTGCTAAGTCACCAAACGTAGCGAACCACTTCAGGTGACCTGTGGCAGAGGTGTTGGTAACCCAGAGTATGGTTCCCGGGGCGGCGGTACCCATTGACCACCTCCCAAATTAGCAAGTGAGTGATAGGTAAATAATTTTTAAAATATTCACCGGAACGAAACATTTCAGTTTGTATATCCTACCCACTATCGCTCTCAGCTGCTTGCAAGTTTTGTTTATTTGTGTATCCCATTTGAAATGACAATCAACAGTCACCCCCAAATAAACGTATTCATTTACCAGTTCAATACTTTCACACATACATGGCTGTAAAATGTTTTGATGAATACATATAAAGTTATGTGAAATTATTTTAGGCATGATCTGAAATGAAGCATGTGGAGACCGTATGTACATCAATTTAGTTTTCTTGGTATTAATGATTAGACCTGCGTCATGTGACCATTTTATCAGGGACGTAAAGTCATGTTGCATATATTTAATCGCAATGGATAATTGTTCATCGGATATGACAAGAGCAGTGTCGTCAGCATATACAAAGTGTCTTACATATTTAAATATTTTTTTCATTATTGATACAAATATAATATAAAGGGTTGGACCCAAAATCGACCCCTGCGGGACTACAGGATAGATTTTTTTCCTCCAGCTCATTTTTTAAAATATTTTTACACAGATATGTCTATTAAATAAATAATTTTTAAACAAATTAAGTAGGTTACCTCTAATTCCAATTGCTTCTAAGATTTTTAATAATTTCTGTGGGTAAATTGTATCAAACGCTTTGGAGTTATCTATAAATAGTACTAAAACATGTCTTTTATGGTTTAATTCATTATTAATATAATTTGAAAAATCCTGTAATAAATTCTCTGTGCTTTTTTTTCTTTTGAAAGCCATGTTGTTTTTGGTCTATAATGCTAAATTTTTCTAAGTATATGAATCAATGAATTGCCCAACTTCCTTCATTGCTCACTTATCCCTCAACATGCTATATGGCATCCAAATTTTCACATAGACTCCAAATAATGCTAGTTTTACTTTCCCATAGGTGTACTGTTTTGTAATGTAAAAAGATTAGATACTTTGAGTATATATTATAGGCCTAGTACGAATCTGTACAAAAGTTGAACATAGGGCCTACCACAAGTCTTTTATTGTCCAAAAGTTAATTATATTTGCAGGAATTAGAATGTGGTTGCCATACCAAACAGTCTTTATTGAGGCTTTGGAATCGACTTTATGATATTGGCCATATAGTAATGTAATCTAACCAAATGAAATCACGGTGCAAGAATTGTATGAAACTAAAGATGAAAATTAGCTATCGGCTGCTCGGCAATATTCGGAAATGCTCGGCCGTGACGTCACAAAAAAAATCTGAGCGGAAAACCAATTTCAAATAAAGCGCCGAAACACTTCACTTCGGGTATGCTCGGATATGTTGGCCACGCCCCCTGTCGACTAGTCGCTGTGCATATAGCGACTCCCGATCTAGTGAGTGGTTCATTTATGGCCAGTGTAAACACCGACAAGAACGTTGCGCCGCGTTACGTTGCGTGGCGCGGGCTAAGTGTGATTCTGCTGATGTCATAATACTTGTCTATGACTTCATTATTGTCTTTGTAAAACTAACCTTATTTGTAGACTCATCTTTTTGTCATCGCCAGTCGTATCACCCGGTTTTTACTCTCTAATTCTACATTTTATCCCTTACACTGTTTAACCCACGAAGTTTAATTTATAGTAGCTTTTTTCCCGTTGAATTTACTTTTAGACCCCATCCGCGTTCCACCAGGACGGTGTGATGTCATAAAAGACCATAATTACTTTCAATATGATATGTTTAGTTCACGAACTTTGGTTAACCCGATAAATTTGTTTATTTCAGAGCTTGATAACATCTTACCGGGTACCAGCGGTGTGTTCCTTCTGCCAAAAAGATCATGGAAGATTACAAAGGTAAACATCTGTTCTATGTTACTTGTTATCCAATATGCAGATCTTTACTTCCTTTCCTTTGACCACTAAGATCATTTTGTTTTCAGACATCAGTGTTCCTGTTCCTGTGGAACCCAGCGGCAGTAATTCAGCCGCTACACGGAAACACAATGCTCCCCTGCGTAAGAATGTTTATAGTTTTTTGTACATATTTAATATGTGTTTTGTGCTCATGTTTTCTGTATTCATATTATTTTTTGAATAACTTCATGACTAAATCCTCAAATTGAAATATTTAATAATTTAAAACAATATTAGCGAGTCAAATGAATATTTAAATCAGAAAAAGATTTAGTCGCAGACTTGGTACAAATTTAAGATGTGTTTTGTGCTCATATTTTCTGTATTCATATTATTTTTTGAATAACTTCATGACTAAATCCTCAAATTGAAATATTTAATAATTTAAAACAATATTAGCGACTCAAATGAATATTTAAATCAGAAAAAGATTTAGTCGCAGACTTGGTACAAATTTAAGATGTGTTTTGTGCTCATATTTTCTGTATTCATATTATTTTTTGAATAACTTCATGACTAAATCCTCAAATTGAAATATTTAATAATTTAAAACAATATTAGCGACTCAAATGAATATTTAAATCAGAAAAAGCTTCAGTCGCAGACTTCGTAAACATTTAAAATGCGTTTTGTGCTTATAAATTTATTTGTTTCTTTCTGTTATCTTGCTGAAATAAAATAAAAAAAATACTTTACAACATGTAACAAAGTTTTTCATTTTTCTGATAAACAGAGAAATGTTAACATTCAATGCTGTCGTAGAAAAGCACAATCATTGTTTGAAAATGTTTTTCCTTAGTGGAATTCAAATTTCAAGTAATTTTGAGTTATTTTACGACGGCCTCGGGACGACAGATTTTCAACTTACAAAGCGCCGTCCTGAGAAAATGTGCCGTAAGGAAAGATACCTTATAGCTCATTTTCGCAGGACCGCACTTTGTGAGTTAGAGCCTTGTCGTGCTTTAAAATAATATTTTAGGCTGATTAATAGCACAATATTATCTACCCTAGGTGCCTACCTAGGGAAGATCATATTGTCTATGGCCGCGCTTTTTTTTTTGTTTCCTCTACTTTGCTGAGTGGTTTGTTTATGCCTCAATTCTGGATGTGACGTCATCAGTAGACAAAATTTCTCCCTACTAAAGGCCGAAGTTATCAATCTAGTGATTGGTTTATTTATGGTTTGACATCTCGCTCGAGGCCACGCGTGATGTGACGCAGTTGTGTGATGCCGTGAGATATCATTTTGTGTCTTAAATATAGCTTGTTGAAGTTATTTGTCATGAACATATAATCCGTGTAGTGTTAGCGAGTTAAAACTATATATTCAACGTAACCTAAATGCACTCCCTACGTAAGTTCAAGTTTAAAATGAATTGACAGTTCTTAGGTTATTCCAACGTAAATTACGCGTCAGGTTTTTGCAATCGCAAAATACGTTAAATTCGAACTGTTGCCTTGTACTCATGTAAGTAGGTTGATGTTATATTGACTAAGTAACACCTGAGCAACTTAATTGGTGAATTTTTTTATAAAGATATATATCAGTTTTACATCATTCGCTTTATAATATATTGAGCTACCTAACACCAACCAGGTTAACTCGCGACAGACGGTACATGGGGTTGTTTACATTGAGTGGAAAATTATTCTAATTAGTCAATTCCATTAGGTGTTACATTACATATTTTGTCTTGCGTTTACTCATTGTCAGTAATAGACATCACCAAGTTTGTTTTACTTTGCACCCTAAAATTGAAACTAATATAAAACGTTTTATTTTATACCAAATCTGGTCGCAAAACGCGGCAAAAGCCGTTTAAAGAAACCTTTCTAATCTGTATAAGGATTCAGGGTGATACTGAGAGTATCTAGCACTCAGATAACATTGTAGCAACTGGTTCAACTTTTGCAAAACTCAACTCTCATAACGTATTTACATCGGTTATATTAATCCAGTTAAGTATATTTACTGCCAGTCATGTTTGTAAAGTCAACGCCGCTTTTAGTTCTCTGAATGTTCTGCCGTGTTATTGGTGAAAGCGGATATTCAAAATTTATTTAAATTAAAAGTTTAATGTGTTGATGATTTTAAATATGAATCGAGTTTACATTTAAATCGTGGTGACAAGTGTATCCATGAAATATATTTCTTTTGATTTTGTTTCATTCCATGTTTGACTTATATACTAGGCGTAATAAACAAACTGTCAACAGGACACCTGTGATAAAAAAGTTTCCTTGAAAGCATTATTTACTTCATTCGATAAAAATTTACCTTAATCGTATAGCAGGCAAAAATTTTAGACATCTGCTCTCCATATTGATATTGGACATCTTTGATGCTAGAGGTCAAAAAACGGTCTATATTATTTATTATATGTGGTCCATTTCACCTTCGAGGTTTTGTGTATTTCGTTCCAACTGTATGTGATCACTTTCGAATAATTATAACCCTTTGATTGATTCATTTATATTCCGTTTCAGCTCTAACATATTTTGAGCTTGTACTCTTTACCAGAAGGCCATGGATCTTCCCAACACACAAAGTGTTTCCATCGAGGTGGAAGCAGGGTCGCAGGATGAGGACGGAGGTGAAATGCCGTATACTGATATAGATATCTACCTCCCGGATGTAAAGAAGGAATGTTTGCAGTATGCGAGTAGTAAGTTGCATTGTAATAGATATATAATGTAATAGCATATTGTACAGGGCTAGTAGATTCAGATACAGATCGCAATTATGCCCAAATTCTTGATTAACCTACTTGACAGTGCACATGAAGGCGATGCGTCCGATAATCCATTGTTTTGTTTGTTTCCATGGGGTTTCGGGGGATACTGAGAGTTTTTAACAATCAGATAATATTGGAGCAACTGGTTTGACTCACTCAAATCTACACCATAGTAAATTTGACAGTTCTACACATTGTGTGGCTACGATCAATATATTAACTCAATTAAGTCGTTTATATGAATTAATCAATCCATTTTAAAACATTTTTTTACTTAGTGCAAGTCTACAAATGAAATTTTCAATTTATTACGTATTTACTGCCAGTCATGTTTGTGAAGTCAACATCGTACTGAGTTCTCTTAAGGAACTGAACGGCCGTCGTATTGGTAAAAGCTGTTGTGATATCTGTTAAATATCGATCTAAATTTTACTGCGCACTGATTTTTGCCGCACGGTTTCTATTGATTGAATTGATTATAAATATTATTTTAGTTTAGTTTTAAATCACGATGTCGAGTAAATCCATAAAATATAATGCGTTCGATTTAGTTCGTTCCAAGTAATTGAATGACTAATATGATAGGAAGCAGAAGTAAAAAACTGTCAACTAAACAATGATTATTTAATTTTATGTACAATAAACATTTTTGGTTTTATGCGATAACATTATAACTTACTTGTATATCTGACTGTATAATTTGATAAACCTTTTCTCTATTTTGATATTTTACTTTTTTGATGCACGAGGTCAAATAATCGTCTGTGATATTTATTGCAGGTGATCCAGTTTACCTCCGAGATCTTACATATTTCGTTCCATCTGAATATGATTATTATGTTATTTATTTTCAGCTGGGACCATTTACCAGGAGGCAATGGATTTTCCCAACAGTGTTTCCTTCAAGGTGGAACCAGGGTCCCAGGAAGAGGGTGGATGTGAAATGTCGTATACAGATATAGATATCTACCTCCCGGACGTGAGGACTGAGTGTTTGCAGTATGCGGAGAGTACTCCGAACACCTCCAAGTTGGGTTACAAAGGTATGTTGTTTTCAGATGTTCGGAATTCTTTCCTGTTTCGAAGACAGGACATATATTCTTGTTGATGACGTCCTTGCCGTTCATTAGTTATTCTGTTATTTCTTTGAAATTTATCTTCACTGTCAAATAAAGCAAACGTAAAATAAAAAATGCTCACAATATGTATCGTTTTCTCAAAAGACTTCTTCTTGTATGTGACTTAAGTCACATACATATTTACTATATACTAGATATTTAAAAAACGATAATTTACATTTTAATGTATATACCTAGATTGTTATATACAGCGCTGTGAAAAAAATAAACAGACGGCTGACGTAGCCGATTTTAATTTTTTAAAGTTAACCATTTATGCTAATCTAATTTTTGGTAGTTATTTACTACACTTCACTAAGTAAGCTTTATGCCCATTCTTTTCAGACTTATTGGTGAACCTGAAGACGCATCCTGGGGAAAAACTACACTCTTGTCCGCATTGTAACTATTCTTGCATTGAAAATTCATTGTTTAAAAAGCACTTGCGCACCCACACTGAAAAAAAAACCTTTTCATGTTCCGAATGTCGTTATTCATGTTTTCGAAAGAGTGATTTAAAAATTCACTTGTTTTCACACGGTGGAGATAAACCCTTTTCATGTTCTGACTGCAATTTTTCGAGTTTTACTAAAGGACACCTAAAAATTCACAAGTTTACCCACAGTAGAGAAAAACCTTTTTCGTGTTCCGACTGCAACTATTCGAGTTTTACAAAGGAACAGCTAAAAGTTCACATGTTTACACACAGTGGAGAAAAACCTTTTTCATGTACCAACTGCAACTATTCATGTTCAAGAAAGGGACAGTTAAAAGTTCACATGCTTACCCACAGTGCAGAAAAACCTTTTTCATGTCCCGAATGTGTATATTCATGTCCCTCAAATTGGCAACTGAAATCACACATGCTTACCCACAGTGGTGTAAAACCTTTTTCATGTTTCGTTTGCAACTATTCAGGTTCCAGAAAGGAACATCTAAAAAATCACATGTTTATCCACAGTGGAGAATAACCTTTTTTATGTCCCGACTGCAACTATTCATTTACAACAAAAACACAACTAAAAATTCACATGTATAATCACAGTGGTGAAAAACCTTTTTCATGTTCCGTTTGCAACTATTCAGGTTCCAGAAAGGACCATCTAAAAGCTCACATGTATACCCACAGTGGAGAAAAACCTTTTTCGTGTACCAACTGCAACTATTCATGTAAAAGAAAAAGACAGCTAAAAATTCACATGTTCACCCACAGTGGAGAAAAACCTTTTTCATGTCCCGAATGCAAATATTCATTTTCAACAAAGGCACAGCTAAAAGTTCATATATTTTACCACAGTGGAAAAAAACCTTTTTCATGTACCGATTGCAACTATTCATGTTCAAGAAAGGTACAGTTAAAAGTTCACATGTTTACCCACAGTGGAGAAAAACCTTTTTCATGTACCGAATGCAACAATTCATATACAACAAAAAGTCAGCTAAAAATTCACATGTTTAATCACAGTGGAGAAAAACCTTTTTCATGTACCGACTGCAACTATTCTTGTTCAACAGTGAGACAACTTAAAAGTCACAAGTTTACCCACAGTGGAGAAAAACCTTTTTCATGTTCCAACTGCAACTATTCATGTTCAACAAAGGGACAACTAAAAATTCACATGCTTACCCACAGTGGAGAAAAACCTTTTTCATGTCCCGACTGCAATTATGCATTTTCAACAAAGGGACAGTTAAAAATTCATATATTTTACCACAGTGGAGAAAAACCGTTTTCATGTACCGATTGCAACTATTCATGTTCAAGAAAGGGACAGTTAAAAGTTCACATGTTTACCCACAGTGCAGAAAAACCTTTTTCATGTCCCGAATGTGTATATTCATGTCCCTCAAATTGGCAACTGAAAATACACTTGCTTACCCACAGTGGAGAAAAACCTTTTTCATGTCACGACTGCAACTATTCATGTTCGAAGGCGGCACAACTAAAAATTCACATGCTAACCCACAGTGGAGAAAAACCTTTTCTATGTCCCGACTGCAACTTTTCATGTTCAACAGTGACGCAACTTAAAAGTCACAAGTTTACCCATAGTGGAGAAAAACCTTTTTCATGTTCCGACTGCAACTATTCATCTTCAACAAATAGACTACTAAAAATTCACATGTTTACCCATGGTGGAAAAAAACCTTTTTCATGTCCCGATTGCAAATATTTATGTTCAACAAAGCAACGTCTTAAATATCACATGTATACCCACAGTGCAGAAAAACCTTTTTCATGTTCCGACTGCAACTATTCATTTCCAATAAAGGGACAGTTAAGAGTTCACATGTTTAAGCACAGTGGGGAAAAACCTTTTTCATGTTCCGACTGTAACTATTCATGTTCAACAAAAGGACAACTAAAAATTCACATGTTTACCCACGGTGGAAAAAAACCTTTTTCATGTACCGACTGCAACTATTCATGTTCAACAAAGCAACTTCTTAAATATCACATGTTTACTCACAGTGCAGAAAAACCTTTTACTTGTTCCGATTGCGACTATTCATGTTCACAAACGGGCCAACTAAAAATTCACATGCTTACCCACAGTGGAGAAAAACCTTTTTCATGTCCCGACTGCAACAATTCATTTTCAACAAAGGGTCAGTTAAAAGTTCACATGTTTACCCACAGTGGAGAGAAACCTTTTTCATGTCCCGAATGTGTATATTCATGTCCTTCAAATTGGCAACTGAAAAAACACATGCTTACCCACAGTGGAAAAAAACCTTTTTCATGTCCTGAATGCAACTATTCATCTTCAACAAAGGGACAGTTAAGAGTTCACATGTGTACCCACAGTGGAGAAAAACCTTTTTCATGTCCCGAATGTCTAGATTTATTTCGTTCAAATTGGCAACTGAAAAAACACATGTTTACCCATAGAGGAAAAAAACCTTTTTCATGTTCTGACTGCAAATATTCATGTTCTCGAAAGGAAAATCTAATAAGGCATTTAGTAATCCACAGTCAAGATAAATCTCTTACCTGTATCGACTGCAACTTTTCATGTTTTAGAAAGTTTGCTCTAAAAAAGCACATGCTTACTCACGGTCGAGAAAAACTCTTTTAGTTTAATTTTAATTTAATTTTTTTAATTATATTTCATCGCCCTGGTGGGCTTTTACATATTAAGTTTTTAACATAACAAGTTTTTACATAACATAACATACAGGAATTCAACCAGCAAATACTTATTTGGGCTCAGGCTACAGTACATTCAGCAATTATAGTTGTCACAATAATACACAAAATATTATTACAAACATACTCGAAGCATACCGGTTGGCAGTGGTGTAAAACATTTTCTAGCGATTTATAAAAGTAGGTAATATTCCTGTAATTTAAAATATATAATTTTTTTTTTGCTATTATAAATGTACGTAAGTTTGTTATTATTATGACAAAAATAAAAGGTACACAACAATTACATACAAAAAGAAGTAGGTATTATGAAAATAGTTACAGAGTATTAAGTTTGTTATTCTTAACAATCAACAGGGTTTTTGCTTAATATCTGCATACATATACGCTTTTTAAAGGAAGCGATGTTTTTATTAAAAAATATATCAACAGAGCATGTTTCATTCCCCACACGATGCAATCTCTGAAGACAAGAGTTGAACATAAAATTAGTACGAGAAGCAACTATATTAAATGGAGCATGAAGTCTAGTGTTGTACTTATTGGGAACTTGATAATTTATCATATTCACTAGTTCAGGACTGTTCAAATAACAGTTGATAATTTTAAATAATAATCAAGCATCACAGATTTTTCTTGTCTGTGATAATTCAGGTAGTTTAAGCACGTGCATTAAATAATTATAATTTTAATTTTCTAATGGAATTTGTAATTTATATGCCTTAAAAATTTGTGTTGTATTCTTTCAATTTTTTGTGAGTGTACATTGTATAGAGGCGACCAGAGAGAGGAATTATACTCAAGAATGCTTCTGACAAGTGTAATGTACAATGTTTTGAGTGTATTAGTATACATTAGATCTTTGGACGTTCTTAATACAAATCCGAGACATTTAAGTGCTTTATTCTTGATAATAATAAGTATCCTTACTGCAAATATTCAGCTTTTCAAAAAGGATATTGGTGATGATCTGGTTTTGTAAATCACACAGACCATCAAGGAATAATCAATTTGCTTAATAAAAATAGGTGGAGAAGCATTCGATTTACAACTTAATTTAAAATTAGTGTGAACTTATTTTTAATATACAAACATAATTAATTAATTAATTTTTAATATATAAGGACAAAAAGAGACATCTCTTGTCAATTTCGGATAGTATTTTCTCTGCAGGTGAATGATAAACAAATTGCAGTCACCTTTTACATCTGATCAGTGGATTCATCTGAGATTGTGTTATTTCGTCAAAAGAGGTCTATTTAAGACAAAAATGACTAAATTATATATATTTGTCACAATAAATGTCACAAATCACGGCTGTGTGTATTATTACAATCAATGTGCTGATTCATCTTGAGCATTAATAATTCTTCTCTCTTGTGAGCTGGTTGTTCTTATAACCTTATATAGTGCAAATGCAAAGTGATTGCTAATTGCTGCCTGCCACCGAATCGGATGACGAAATAGAATACCTCAATTGCGAGTGCCATTTTTGGGTGAGTCTTTCAGTTCATGTGTATTTTGGTGACTGGGTTTGAATTGTTTTTTCTCCCTGCAGAGTAAATTTATTTATCAACAATTTATTTTTCATAGGGAAATATAATATTCCCTAGATGGTCTGTGTTATCTACACGCCAGACCATCAACCATAATTTTGGTCCTACGTAGCTCGGATATATTGCTAGCGAAAATTAATTAATATTTAGTGATTTAGATTTGGAAACATGATAAATGGAAGTTCTATTCACGTAATTTTTTTGGTGATTTAACCCCGGCGGTACTCGCTAGGTATTTACGAACATGAACACTCGCTACCGGGTAATAAATACCACAGAGTTTAATTGCCGTTATTTTCAAAAAGAAGTTTGAGTTACAATGTTTGACAATGTATTTGTGTTATTGGTACTATTGCTCATAAATAAAACTACAAATGCAAGTTTTAGTGTTTATTTTTTTTGTATTTAGAGTTTATCCTAAAAAACAATAAAAAAATTCTTAGTTATCTTACGAAAATCAACAATAATATTTTTTTTCTTACAAATTTGGCAAAATTGAGATCGGTATCGAAAATAAACTAGGTACACTCCAAAAAAAATAAAAAAATAATGATACCTTTATACTTAGTGAACATTGAGATAATCAACACTAAACAAACTGTTTCAAATATTTTGCGACAGACGAAACTACTTCACTCTATCATAGCAATCGTCACATATTGGGGTAGTATGCTCGCGGAATATCTTTTTGAAGCACAATTCGCAAACCGTCTTCGTTTTCCGATCCTTCTTCCATTCACAAACAGCACAGCGAGAAGCAGATATAAGCGGACGCGACCTGGATGAGTCAGCGTTGGCGGATGTGTGTTCGTCATTCGAGTCGTCACTGACCAACTAACCAATCCGGTATGTTCTTTATTTTCTTTCACTACAACGTACGCATTGATTCCACTGACGTTCAGAAGACCATAAAAGAGTACTAATGGTCATCTTTTGGTTGCCCGTGACACTCAGTAGGTAGCACACATCTCATCTACAACATCAACACCACATTTTGTTCTGTTGTAGTCCATAATCATTTCCAGCTTTTTGTTTTCTTCAGAACTTTTCTTGCCGTCATGGTGCATAGTTGAAGCCAAGAGCACTACTTAATTTTTTTTTGGGACATACGAGACTACAGTACAGTCTTTCTGAAACCCAAAAAGGGAGCTGTGAATATCTCGGCCCTTAGTTGTCGTAAAAACAGGTGGGATTTCAGCTTTATTCTTCCTCAAAGTGCCGAGTGCTGTCAATCCATAATCATTGAGCAAGTCACTCAACAGGGGCAAACTGGTGAACCAGTTATCCATCATAACGTTTCGGTGGCTGTTTCTTATAGTTTCTACCAAACGCTTGACAAGATCTTTTGGCGAATTGCTGTGATCATATGGACCGTCATTTTTTCCAACGTAGACTTCCATGTTATTGGTATAAAAGGTTCGCGCGTCAGCCATCACAAAAATTTTTATGCCATATTTACCTGGCTTGCTGGGTATATATTGCCTGAATGGGCACTGACCACGAGTCTTCTCCAACTTTTCATCAATCGTTACATCGTTGCCAACGCTGTAATATTTTTTGAAATTGTCAACGATCTCTTGGAAAATCTCGCGAAAAGGCGCCAGTTTATCCGTTTGTCTTTTTTCAACCCTTGTTCGAATATCGTCGAAACGCAAATTTCGCAGTAAATAATAGAACCTCTCTCGTGACATGGTGGCAATGCATACATCGCAACCACTTCCATTCTTTTCCCAGAGATCTCTTGTATTCAGGTGACCGCTTCTCAGTCTTCCGCAGAAATATAGTAATCCTAAAAGAGCTCTAAGTTCCACAATGTCTGTACTCTTACAATCGCGTTCTCTGGAAAATTTTGATCTCTGCTCTTGAATGTAAATATTAGTGGAATAGACTATCTTTTGTAGACAAGTTTCCGGAATCATAAGATCCCAGGCTTCTAACATAGATGTACACGATCTTCCTTCGCCAATAGGTCCTGGTAAATGACAATATTAACTTATTGTTTAATTAAATATTGTTTAAGGTATTATTATTAAACAATATTATGGGATCTTGTGCGGACACGTTGCGTTGGCGCAAGAACTTGCCACTGAGTAGATCCATCTTTTTCAATAAACTTTTCTCGCATCCGGTACTTCAATGGCACATCTTCTAAATATTCTTTATCTATTGGACGCAGTTCTTCATATTCTTCAACTTCTGAATCTGAAGGTTGACGGTCGAAAACATTTTCTGAATTTGAGGGCGCGTCTGAACTATCAGCTTCTTGTTCAGTTTCACTTTCGTGTTCACTATTCACCTCAAAATCTTCTCTTTCTGACACATTTTCTTCTCCGCTGTCTTCTTCTTGAAGCAGCTGTTCTATTGTACTGTCACTCAGAGGAATATTCATTGTATTACAGCTCTAAAACAAAAAACATAGTCGTAAACATATCGAAAAATAATGGAACAAGGATCGTCGCTACCGGGTATTTTTTGCCCATACTCACTTTACACGTCCGTCGTTAACGCGCGGAGTGAGGGCGTGTGAACTATCGGCTTGAAGGTAGTTAGAATCTTGGGTTGCCAGAACGCGTAGAAAAAAAAATACAACCAATTTTTTGTACTCTGTGGTATTTTTTACCCGGTAGCGAGTATCGCCGGGTTAAGAAGTACCTATCAGTACCAATTTCTAGCATACATAAATAATTTTTCTAGCATTAGAAATTTGCGTATTTTTTTTGTAAATTTCATTAAAGCTCAAATTATTTAAGATTATTTCGGTATTGTCAATTTAGTTCCGGTTTTTCTACGTATTCTTTGGTAGATTCGAAACATATAATATATTGGAATTGTCGTAATTTTTGGAGAATTCTAATTTACAATAGTTACAACATTATTGTATACTTTTTTTGGTTAAGAATAATTTGTTATCTCATTAAAAATGCCGAGAATTGCTGAAGAAGTTTCTGGAGATATTCAGGATAGAACGTTGACACCTTTGACGACAAAAAAGGAAAATCTTTTTTTGCGGATGAATGATTTGTATAATTTATCTACCTTCGAGTCAAGAAAGAATGAGGATTTCATGGCAAAGTCGGATATGATTGAAAACATGAGAGTTCAGTTTGAAACTGTTATTGATCAACTTAACGATCGTCAGTTGACTTTGGACGACTCATTTAAACCGGATTTCCAACAATTAAATGCATTTGATGATATTTATTTGAAGATCAAACGAAGTCGATTTAACCTTCAAAACGTGTCACGCAACGATTCGCGAGATCATTGTATTATTAAATTGCCACCATTGGAATTACCATCCTTTGATGGTAAAATGGAGAATTGGCCGACTTTCTACCAATCTTTCAAATCTAATGTACATAATAAAAGACAATTAACCGACGCCCAGCGTGTTCAATATTTAATTGGTAAATTGACACACGGCGCTTTAAAGGTTACTTCAGGCATTGTACCTGGAGGTGACACATACAATATAATCTGGAATGCTTTGGTGAACAAATTTCAAAATAAACGTGCACTAGGCACACATTATTAAAATAATATTCTTGATGTAAAAAATTGTACAAATACATCTGGCAGTCTTGACTTTTTTATTGAAAATTTTTCTGCATCAGTAGCAGCGTTAAAACAATTAGAGATTGAAAATTTAACTGATTTTATCTTATTTCATTGTGCATTTAGAAAAATTGATTTTCAAATCGCACAGATTTTCGAGCTGTCAGTTAGGAATAAAGAGATTCCGACATATGACGATTTAGTCGCGTTTGTTCAAGATCAGGTTAAGATTTTAGAACGTTTAGGCAATTCAAATGAAGCCGGTAAAAAACTGCCCACCACGTCGTCATTTTGTTCTAATAAATTTTTTAAATCGTTCGTTGCTAGAAACGAGAATGTACCTCGGTTTACGGCTTCGTGCAGAAATTGTTGTCTTGTTTGTAATAAAACTAATCATACAATTAAAGATTGCGTTAAATTTAAAAATATGAGCTCCTCACAGGCGCGTTTCGAATTAATAAAGTCAAAACATGCTGGCGTAAATTGCCTTAGTGGAGGGCATACAATAAACGCGTGTAAATCGGTTTTAACTTGTGAGTTTTGTAAAAAACGTTGATATGCCCCTAAGTATCTACGTGACTTAAATTCACAGTAAGACCAAAGTGAACACGTGCTCCAGCATTTGTCTCTGTGATTTTACACGCAGATGGAGGCGGCAGTTCGAATTATTAGACCTTAAGTATTTAGTAAATAGTTTTACCGGTCCCGCAATAAAAAATTAGAAAGCCAACTCAAGCAATACACCCATTAGTCGGCAGATTTAGCTCTAGACCCTCATCAAGTAGTAATTCTGAAATGGTTGTTGTTCAGGATCTTAGCTTCACTCTCCTGACAGAGCAATCCGGCGTGGTACCACCAGATTCCAAAAGGAAGTGTGACTGGAGTAAGTCTTCAATAATAACTCCAGCTCTTGAATATTGGTCTTTATTTAAACAATAAATAAGACCCGTAGGGCAGCTCATGTACGGTGAGCCCAATATTGCTATCTCTCTCCGCGGTTTTATAAACCACATGTAAGTGAAAACCTGGCAGCTCTGCCGTTTTGCCAAAAACGACCCGCCCAAGACGAATGGTAACAAGAGAAGAAGGATTAAAAATCCGTGGCAATACGAAATTGCCCCGGCAATCGCTAACACAAAATAAAATGTGGCCACACCCATTAGGGTGACAAGCACCAATATCAATATTTCAGTACCTGAAATCTTAACATATTCCCGCCCCAAAACGAGTATTAAGGAATAGTCTTTTTTCATAAAATAATGTAGGAAGAGATTGCAACATTGGTACTCAGAATTTACCCAACAAGTTCACATACAAAAATAAACAATATTCAATATATGGATATCAAAATAATAACAAAAACTTATAAAAACGTATATAACCCTATGTCAGACTTGAAATTAAAAAAATAAAAGTCTAATAACGTAGAAACTTCTGGTGCGCTGCACCCATTTATGAGAAAATAGCTTATCACTTGGCACTGTTGAGCCTGACGGCATTTTTTTTTCTTATTATAATGTAAATAATAGAAATGTTAATTTTTTGTATTTCTTTGGCATTCACTATGTAACAATTTCTAGACATTTTTTGTTTTTAATGAGTTTTTATTATTCACAATGTACATTTGTTACGTATAATTTTTTTATAAAATTAGCGACCGGTTTCGACACGTCCGTGTCATTAACTAGCTATTTTAAAACTAAATTTTTAAGTGCAGAAATATGGGGTTTTATTTAGTTTGGTTCTTTGGTGGGAGGGATTTGAGGGAGGGGGAGGGGGTTGAGAGGGAAACGGAGGGAGGAGTCAACATAAGTCCGTTTCCCTCTCGACCCCCTCCCCCTCCCTCAAATCCCTCCCACCAAAGAACCAAACTAAATAAAACCCCATATTTCTGCACTTAAAAATTTAGTTTTAAAATAGCTAGTTAATGACACGGACGTGTCGAAACCGGTCGCTAATTTTATAAAAAAATTATACGTAACAAATGTACATTGTGAATAATAAAAACTCATTAAAAACAAAAAATGTCTAGAAATGTTAATGTTTATCATAGCCCGCCTCACTAGGCTTAGCCTGTGTTGAGGCAGCTATCTACCAAGTTTATTTATAGTACTATAACGTACGTACAAATATATAAAAATACGAACACTCAATAGTTAGGTAGCATCAATATCAATACATCATTTACCAAGTTCATTTATAGTCGTAATAATATACCTACAATTATTTGAAAATACATACAATAATTATGTTACATCAAAAACTGCGAATTTGGATGAGTGCGCCGGTAAAGGCCCTTTCATTACTTTTGATCCAAATTTTTACGCTATCCTTGAAATTTTTTTGTGAATGACATGTTTTAATTTTATCAGGAAGAATGTTGTAAAGTCTTGTCGCAAGATATCTAAAATTCCGTTGACCAAAAGTAGTGTGCGTTACAGGAATTTGAAGTAAGTCTTTGTTATTGCTTCGAGTACAGCGAGTATGATTCATTCATTCATTCATTTTGATTCACACATAACATCACTTTTGGTGTTGTAATTGGTTCTTAATCCAGGTTGGAGGAAGGATCCTCCATGGGAAGTAGACAGAGCTGTGTCACGGCTCTTTTGGTGACACCTCTGGCCGTCCTCAAGGAGACGACGCGGACGCGTCCGTCTTGACCAGGGTGGATCTCCGTCACTCGCGCCATCCACCAGTACTGCGGAGGTAGTTGGTTGTCTTTGATGATGACCATGTCACCAGGCTGTAAACTGCGTTGACGTCCTTCTTGCCATTTGACTCGGTTCTGCAATTCTGCTAGGTATTCCCGGCTCCATCTGTGCCAAAAAGATTGAACAACGGTAGACATCTTTTGGTAAATATTAAGCCTGTTTGTAGGCAGATGATGGATATCAAGCTCAGGCAATGCTAACAGGTTGTCGCCAATAAGGAAGTGTGACGGAGTGAGTGCGTTTAAATCATTTGGATCTGATGTTAATGGAGTCAGAGGACGGGAATTTAAACAAGCCTCAATCTGTATTAGTATGGTATTCATGCCTTCGTATGTCAAAACAGTTGACCGCATTGCTTTTTTTAAATGTAACTTGGTCATTTTAACTGCACTTTCCCAAAGTCCACCGTGATGCGGTGAGCGGGGAGGCAAGAAACTCCAGCTAATATTCTGCTGGGCTAAAAAATTATGGATTTCCTTATCAGATGCCTTCAAAAAATCAAATAGTTCAGTAAGTTCCCTATAACTACCTGTAAAGTTAGTTCCATTATCACTAAAGAGTCGTGAGGGTTTACCCCTCCTAGCTATAAATCTTTTCAATGCATTCATAAATGCCATTGAAGTTAAATTAGTCACTAATTCTAGGTTTTAATTCTAATCCTTCGTTGAAAAACAAATAAATAAACATATGTGATTTTACACTCTTAGCATTTCTGGTTAAACCAGACTTAATTAAAATTGGACCTGCATAATCTATGCCGGTTACATAAAATGGTCTTTGGATTCGGAATCGGTCAGCAGGAAGGTCACCCATGAGCTGGCGACACTCGCGCGGACGGACTCGGAAACATACAATACATTTATGCAGTGCTCGCTTCACTGCGTTTTTACCAAATATTGGCCAAAACCGTAAACGCAGTAATGCGAGCAGAGCATTACATCCTAAATGCAAATTCTCATAATGCAGATGGGTTATTATTAAGTCAGTCAACTTATGATTTTGTGGTAACAAAATTGGATGTTTTTGAGAGACCGAGGTAATATCAGATTGTGATAGTCGACCATAATAACCCATCCTGCATAAAAGGATTTAGTGCCTTTACCTTGCTCTGCCTAGATACAAATCTTCCATTACTCAAAGAAGCTATTTCATCACGAAATGCGAATCGCTGAGCGTTCAAAATCAATACATGCATGGCATGTTCCATTTCGATTACAGAAAGCTCGTCGACCCGCATCGGTTTTCGTTTAGAACAGTTATGTATGAAACGTAGCATATAAGCAACTACGCGCCTCAGTCGTCTTAATGAAGAATAATTATTAAATATTTCCCAATCGACAGGACTGCTAGTAACCAAAACTATCCTCGCCGTTTCTGGCAACTCCGTGGGAGTATCAAATGTAGAACGTGGCCACTTATCCTCGTCGGACGTGAGCCATGGTGGTCCTGACCACCATAATCAAGATGATTTCAACTGCTGAGATGTTATTCTGAAAAATACCAAAAGACAAAATATATCATTTTGAATGGTGGGCCCAATCATTAGAGCGCGATTCAAAGAAATCCCTCGAGCGGGTTTAGCCGACCCGTCAAAAACAACACGAATTTTAGTAGTTGTGCTTGCTTCTTTAAATACAGCGTGATGTGGTAAATAATAAGTAATTTCATCGCGTTTTGGAGGTTCACATTCAGTCATGTGACCTAACGCAAGATACTCATCAATAAATTCCGAGTATTGTTCCTTTAAACTAGGTTGTCTTAAGAATTTCCTTCCCATTGACGCTAATCTACCTTTAGCAATACTAAATGAATCTCCTAATTGAGATAGGTTAGATTTAAACGGTAAGTTGACTACAAATCTACCGTTTGCATCGCGTTTATGCGTGCCTTAGAAAATCTTTTCACATTCACTATCTTCCAGAGAGTGATGCTTACTATTTTCGGTTTCTTCAACCTTCCAAAACCTTTCTATTTGGTTCTGCAAAGAATTTAATGAAATATGACAAACTTTAACTGGCCTCGTATTATGACGACTCTGTACAGCTCCTGATATTATCCAGCCTAGCTCCGTTCGATGCAATGTAGGTTTATCCTTTCCTAACTGTATCTGATCCGTACGAAGCACCTGCCTGAAAATCTCTGCTCCGATCAGCATATCAATAGAAGCTGGCTGGTAAAACTGCGGATCAGCTAACCGAACACCGTCTGGAATGTTCAACATTTTTGGGTTAATCACGGTCTGTGGAAGATTGCAAGAAATCTCATCTAATACTAAACAAGATATTTCATCCTCGTATTGAGAACATAATGATTTAAATTTAATGTCAACTGTTTCCTTTACATGAATTAAATTATTATGCAAACCTGAAACAGGTATGTTCAATTTTGTACAATGCAAATTTAATCTTTTACAAGTATCCTTTGTAATAAAATTAGACATTGAACCCGAATCCAAAAGTGCGCGTATTTTGTGTGTTCCACCGTACGCGTCTTCTATTTTTACTATTACGGTAGATAGTAAAATTTCTCGCCCGTTCATGTCGCTATGACATGCTAAATTTACTGGTGCCTCCGACTGACCCTTGCCAGTTGAAGTACCCGCTTGTACATTATCAGTATTGATATGTAACAGAGTGTGATGTTTTCGATCACAAACACTGCATTTTTCCTTCCACCTGCACACCTTTGAAGGGTGCCCCGGTTTTAGGCAGTTATAACATAAATTGCTCTCTGAAACGAACTTTTTTCGTGCCGCTGGTTCTTTGTTAACAAATATTTTAAAGAATAAATGAAATGGCTGTCATTACACAGCATACAATTAACGTTGCTTGACGCTAACGTAACCTTGTTCGTAGAATTCCTTTCCTTAAAATTAAAAAAAACTTTGGTTTTGTTGCAACTGGTTCCGCTTTCTGTTGCATTCCACCATTATCACCTTGGATAGTTTCCAGGATCTGAGACCTTTGTGAAATAAAATTGCTAAACTGCTCGAACGTAGGATAAACTTTATCGCACTCCATGGATTCCCAAAGGCTACGTGTGTGATTATCTAACTTTGAGGTTAGAATATGTATAATTAACCCATTACCTCCATGATTTTATTTTTATTTTTATAAACTTGAATCATCATTATAACCCGATAGTATAGACTTAAAGGAGAGCCCAAAATCAGTTTTAGAATTTTCCGCCCGCCCACCCTCTCACCGGAGCGTCTAGAAAATTGATGCCTAAACGCAACGCTTGGAGGTAACCCCCCTAAGCAAAATTTACGTCAAGTATGGGTAAAATGCAGTAAACTGTATGATTTGTATTGATAATTTAAAATAAATAATTGCCATTGTTTATAATTCAATGAAAATACAATTTATTAATGGAAAATACACAAAATAACAAAAAATTCAATATTAGAAAAAACCTTCTAGAATGAGGAAAACTAACCAAATCTAACCAAATTATTCTCTAAGTGATACCATTCGAAGCAGTCAAAATGAAGGGCGCGGTTGCAGGCCCGGCATCGATAGACTGCAGGATTTTTTTTACGTAGAGCACAACGAATTCGAGATTCGCCACGATATGTCAAATGAAATTCTTGCATTCGACGCACACGATTCCCATCTACTGCGTCATGGCCTTCTTCCTTCACACGAGAATCTCCGAATTCGGCATTGACCTGATTTGGAAAAGAATAAAGAGTAACCTCCACACGGAATGCCTTCTGGGAAGGTTTTCTCTGTCGCCTAGTCATCTGGTTTCCCATATCATGCTCGTACTTCCTAAAGAATATAGCAACTTCCATACATTTAAAAGAGTGCTGCTCAGGCAAGATGCAAATAAAGGCCAGTACCACTTCTTTGATCGAATGTTGACCCGATAATTTTGTATACCATTATCATGGAGGTCTACCCCACCCATTCCCAAATTATAATTTCGTGTTGGCACGCTGGGCAACCGATTTTTTTTAGCATGCTTCCTTCAAAACTTTGCCTTTTTTGTCTTTCTTCAATTTCTGCCAACTCTGCACTTGACTTACTGGCTCCATTCGATCATAGTTCGTGGCCACTGTTACTTCACGGTGGTCCTAACCAACGGCATAAGAGGATTTGGCTTTCTACGTCTACCACCGCATCAAATTCACCTGCTAGGTAAATGTTCGCTATGCGCAAGGGAAATATAGAAGAAAATGTTACCTTTAGGCAATTACTTTACTGTCTTCAACTTGCCTGAAGCTTCAAGGTTAGGGAAACGAACTGGCTTACAAATGCCAGTAGCGCACATTCTCTTATCCTTCAGGATGCACATCAAATGGTGAGATGTGAAGAAATTGTCCATAAATAACTCATGGCGTGCGAGGAACTCTATATATTCCATCATAGACAGTACGAAGGATAATCTTTGACCTAATACGGGGTCATATGTATCAGATGCTCAGGAATATGGCATTGCTTGGAAACAGGTAGCCTTCGGAGGAAGCGAGACACAGAATCTCGTAGCCAACTTTGATTGGCTTATTCTTAATGTACATCTTGCAATAATGTCGACCGAAATATGACACCATTTGCTCGTCGGTGGAAAGTTTGTGTGCAATAACATCAAATACAAATAAAGATGGAACGTTAGTCATTATCATACCTTAGCCATTCTGTCGGTTATATCTAGATTGTTGTTATCGCAAAAATGTATAAAGCGCTTTATAAGCTCGAAATGTGGACGTTGGTTCCTTTTTTGATGACGCTTACACCCAAGGTCGGGTCAGACGAATAATAATCTGTGGTAGATGGCAATGTATTGTAGCCGGTCAACACAGAAACCAAGAAAACGCTTCAATTCGTATATATCTTACTGGAATTCGGTATTGGTTTTAAATCGAGCATATTTGATCATCCTCTCAAGAATAAACTGAATCACTTCGTCATCAAAGGATAATGAAAACACTTGAAAAGCATTATAAGACTTCAGCTTTTCGTACATATCTTTATGCACCACATTCAGAGGTTCAGGAACGCAACAGTTTACTGTAGTTTTAATTTTTTGGCTGGTGGTGCATTTGAAATAGATTTTCGCAAGGTATTACGACTCGCACCAGAGGATGTCGAAGGCTGATTCCAGTCAAGTCGTGATTTGCCATCAAATCATCGTCAATCAGCTCTTCGTCCGTCTTTTCATCAACATTCTCTGTTTAAAAATATCCGAAAACTGCAGACTAACTATTATTTTTAATAAAAATCACCCATAAAAACACAACAAAACCGTATTATTTGAAGGCAAGCTTACCAAAAACATATGAAAAGACTGTCACAGCTAACCTCCAAACGTTGCGCGCAGGCATCACCTGATTTCAGTGACATCCAGCTGTCATCTTATGCATATAATACTATGTTGAAACAGTGTTGTCGACTATTTCATCTTTTGATAACAATATGTGATTCACAAATGTTTTATTTTTTTCCGTTTTAAATTTTTTTTTTTTTTTCAAAATGGGTCTATTTTCAGGGCTTTAGTAAAAAAAATATTAAAAATAGAATAATTAATAAAATTTATTAAATTATGTTAAATATTGAAAGCTAACATACCAATCTGTAAATGCTGCATAACAACTTGGTGGGATTTAGCTTTATTCACAGTGAAAAAAAATCATACTTTTCATCTATTTTTTTGATGCCTATAGACATCGTCATGGAGGTAATGGGTTAATGTGTCCCAATGTTCTGTTGGAAGCTTTAAATTATGTAAAGCTCTCAAGTGAATGTTTGCTTGATCAATTAAATTTCGCAATTCATGATGATTCTGTCATTTTAACGGTGTAACATTAAATAAGAAATTCAAATGTCTATTTGCTATAAGTCTGACATTTGCGTATCTTGAAATAAGCATCGTCCAGGCTGCACTATAATTATCCCCGGTTATTTCTAGAGATCTAATCAAATCAAGTGCGTCTCGGGACACATAACTAATAAGGTAATGAAATTTCTGAACATTATTTAATTTACTGTTTTCATGAATTAAGGCAATGAACGAATTTTTAAAAGTCAACCATTTTTGGTTATCACCTGAAAAAATGGGTATTGAGATTGGCGGTAAATTCACTGATGTAATCGGGACATTTTCAATCTTCTTAAATTTTGATAATATTTCCTGTCCTAATGCAATTACATTAAAATATGTACCTTCAAAATTATCCCTCGCGTCATGATCTTCTGATTTATTCAATAAATCAATCTCCAGCTGAATTTTGGAGAATTCTATCAGAGAAGGTTTGATGGCATCTAATCTCGACGACAATACGCTGGGCCTAATATCATTTTCGTTGCTTAAATAGGTTTCAAATCTAGTTAATGAACCTTTCGAAACCCCGCGCTGTCTAACCAACTTGTCGAGTTCCATTTTTTAGAAACGAATAACACAATAACCTGATAAAAACTTAATACACAACTCGAAACGGCAGTTTGACGTTTGACGTAAGCAAAATAATACTATGGATTATAGAGAAACCAATCAAAATACTATGGCATGCAAGGACGAACCTTGCAAACGCGTGGCTAGAAATGTAGGTAAGCAGAAGCAAAGTTATTCGGCAGAATACAACAATAAAAATTATTATCACCAACAAATTTATGCTATTTTGAAAGCATCTGATTATGAACACCCGAATATAATTCGATATAATCAATACGAAATAATGTGGCATCTACACAGATTTTTAGCTTTTTTAAATGGAATTTGAAAGGACAATGAAAGGAAGGCTACAACCTGATTTCCTGTGCATGCGAGCGTCGTGATGAGGCTCGCTTGATCAATCCAATGATGGTGATGAGGACGCCGACTGGACCACTCCCGATGATGATGAGGCCCGACTGGACCACTCCAAATAATGATCTTCCGTCTCAAATGGATCAATCCAAATAATAATCATCCGGCTCTCAATGACCATGTTCAGGATCTGAGCTTCACTCTCCTGACAGAGCAATCCGGCGTGGTACCACCAGATTCCAAAAGGAAGTGTGACTGGAGTAACTCTTCAATAATAACTCCAGCTCTTGAATATTGGTCTTTATTTTATTTTTTTTATTTTTTTTTTTTATATTATTGAAACAAACAGTACATGATTTACAGTGATGAAACAATATACAGGAATAAGATATTTCATGTTGTGTACCTATGATATGTTTCCTTGTAATGTCTGCTAAGTGGTATGTTTGTTCCTTAATTACCAGGTGACTTGTGTAGTTTATAGGTGTGTGTGTGAAGTGTGTAATGTATGTGTGAGTGTTTGTGTGTGTGTGTGTGTCTGTATGTATGCGCATTGAATTCTTTAAATTATTGACATGATGCCACGTTTGAATTTGGGCAGTGAATCCGAAAAAATGTCAATGTTAGAGTTAAGACAAATATTATTTAGAGTATGAAGAGCTCGGTTAATTGTCGAATTAGATGATGCATTTGTTTTATAATTTAGCGTGTGGAATAGCACTGTATGTCGTGTACGTCTCAAAGGTATGTTAAAGTTAATAAGGGACAAAAGTTCAGTACAGTCAATCTCATTGTTTAAAATTCTGTGTATAAATATTGAGTCAGCTACTGCTCGTCTTCGCTGCAAAGTTTCAAATGTACACTCAAAATTATTGTTGAATCTGTGGGTAATATATTTTATAAATTTGTTTTGGATTCGTTCTATACTATCTATGTAAAGTTTATATTGCGGATTCCAAATAGGCGATGCATATTCCAGTGTACTTCTGACTAATTCGAAATATAACATTACAATTGTACGCGGATTACTGAATATTTTACTTACACGTAGCACGAAACCAAGCATTTTATATGACCTATTGACGATTGAGTCAATGTGCTTATTAAATATAAGTTTGCTATCAAGGTAAACGCCGAGGTCTTTACATTCCGTTTTAGAGATGACAGGTTCATTGTTGAGTGAATATGAGTACTTAATTACGAGTTTATTTCTGGTGAATGTCATAGTGTGACATTTAGAAACGTTTATATCTAGACAGTTAACTTTACAATACTTGCAAAGCCTATCTAGGTCACTCTGTAACGCTTCGCAGTCAGAAAGAGAACGAATAACTTTGAATATTTTCATGTCATCGGCATAAAGTACATATTTGGAATTTTGAAAACATGATCCAATGTCATTTATATAAATGTTGAACATTAGCGGACCTAGGTGGGACCCTTGGGGGACACCAGATTTTACCTCGATAGATTTTGAGAAGACACCGTTGATTAAGATTACTTGATTACGGTTACTAATGTAAGATTTGATCCATCTAAATAGGTCACCGTGTATACCAAATAAGACAAGCTTTTTCAAAAGAATTGAGTGTATTACGCGATCGAAAGCCTTAGAAAAGTCTGTATACATAGTATCAACCTGCTCTTTGTCATCCATCTTGCTATGCAAGAAGTTAATGAAAATGGCCAGGTTGGATGTCGTAGACCGACCTCTCATGAATTTAAACAATAAATAAGACCCGTAGGGCAGCTCATGTACGGTGAGCCCAATGTTGCTATCTCTCTCCGCGGTTTTATAAACCACATGTAAGTGAAAACCTGGCAGCTCTGCCGTTTTGCCAAAAACGACCCCCCCAAGACGGATGGTAACAAGAGAAGAAGGATTAAAAATCCGCGGCAATACGAAATTGCCCCGGCAATCGCTAACACAAAATAAAATGTTGCCACACCCATAAGGGTGACAAGCACCAATATTAATATTTCAGTACCTGAAATCTTAACAGGTGTATCGTCAAGCCAGCGACCCAGCAATAAAAAACCTTCGCCCAAGGCTAGGCTAAATTGTAATTGTTTGAAGGTCATATTTAAAAACGTAATTTTAAAATATTTAACATTAAGTATAAATCTAGATGTAAGAGTAATTGTCAACTTAGATTAGAAATTTTATTGCAACCAGATATTAATTAAGTGTATGCATGCATAATGTTAAGATACTTAAATATATATTAAGATTTTTGAACCGTAAGTTAATCAGAATCAGCCAGACAGCGCAATCTAGCGGTGAGAATGGCGATGCCAGCGCCACGGACTCAACCTACGCACCGAAGTGGTGTAGAGCTACGGTCGCCGGATTGCGCATCAGTAAACAGTTCCATTCCTCAACAGTTGATTTTTTGGCACTGGAGAGTGATCATCTCGCCCCCCCCCCCTTGGGGCGGTCGCCGAGGAAGCTGCCCTCTCGGCAGTTATCATCTCGCCTCAAAAGCTGAAGACAGATTCCGCAACCAACAGTTGATTTTTGGCACCCAACAGTCATCATCTCACCCGCCCCTTTGGGGCGGTCGCCGAGGCGCCTCCGCCCAGGAAGCTGCCCTCTCGGCAGTCACGATCTCGCCTAGTTCTCAACAGTTCCCATTCCGCACTCGACAGTCATCATATTGGGAGTCATCATTCTGCTCTACCCCTTCGAGCGGCCCCGAGGCTCTGTCGACCAGGAAACTGCCCTAGCAGAAGTTACCGTCTCGCCTCCACCGAGAAACTTCCTGCTCTCCCCCTTGGAGCGGCGCCGAGGATTTTCCTACAAGGAAGCTGCCCACTCAGAAGTCGCTGCCTGCCGACTCCGCCCTTCGGCCCAGGCTGAACTGAATCCGCCCTTCGGATCCAACCCAAGTTTCAGCTGTGTTAGCAGTGATAAGTGCGAACGTGGAGATCCGCGGTTCCAGAATCATCGTAAAGGGAAGTGTCTGCACAATTTTTGCATAATTATCTCGTAACGTGACCCAACTTTTAAAGACAGTGAATGAACAATAATTTAGGATTAAGAAAAAGGACAATTAATTTTAAGACCTATTATTAAGCCTTAGGATTAAGACTCACCCTTCTTTATACATGTTTTTTAAAATAAATTTTTAATAGTGTTTACAACTAAGTAAATTCCTTTTTTTTGTACTCGTTCCTCCTTTTCTTTTACATGAATAATATTAATTATTAACTTCCCTTAAGTAGAGTTATAACAACATCATCACACTTTCTTGCATTTTGGCAGTGCTGATAACAATGCTGAAACTCCATCAAGTAACCACGCACACACGTCGCGAACATCTACAGGGACATCTGAAAATTGTGATACACAATTAGAAGAACCTCCGCTAAACATAAATAACTCATGCTCCCTTTCTGTGAAAGCGACACATAATACGATTCTATTATCAACCGCGCAAGTATTCGCAAAGAGTAAAAATGGAAATAAAGTTATTGTTCGGTGCTTAATGGATAACGGTTCACAGAACAATTTAATTACTGTTGATTGATGCAAGATCCTCAACTTACCAATAATTTCTTTAAACAATTCCTTTGTAAGAGGAATCGGTTCAGCATCCAAACCAATTTTGGGTTACGTTTATTTGGACATTGAGTCCCGCGTGTACCCGAATAATAAATATAATAGCGCTTGTCATTGACAGTATTACAGATCAGCTACCTAATCACTATATAACCAAGGGTGATATCAGTTACTTAAAGGGTATACCTCTCGCTGACTTAACGTGGAATATTCCTGGTTGCGTGGATATAGTATTAGGTGCACAACTGTTCCCATATATTTATTTAGGGAACCGGTTTGAATCTGGGAACGGCGAACCTCCGGCATTATCGACAACTTTCGGTTTTGTGTTAATGGGTGACTACCCTAGTAATGTGCTTAATACAAGTACGTCATTTTCGGCACTTGCGCTTAATGACTTAGTACAAAAATTTTGGCTGTTAGAGGAAATACCCAACATGCAATTTCTAAGTCCGGAAGAGACGGAATGTGAGAATTTATTTATATCATCCATTTCTCGCACCGTCGACGGAAGGTATTCTGTTGCTTTACCTTTCTGTAAAGACCCGAAGCAATTGGGTAATTCCCTTGCTTCTGTTCCGATTTATGGCTTTGGAGCGAAAATTTAAACATTCACCGGCTTTGCGGGAGAATTATAATAAAGTTATTCATGAGTACTTTGAAAACGGTTATTTAACAAAAGTTTCAAGGTCGGATATTACCGATGACGGATATTACATTCCGCATCACGCTGTCACTCGCCTGGATAAACCTATGCCTCGGATTGTACTTGACGCTAGCGCTAAGACACACACAGGATTGTCATTAAATGACGTTATTTATACTGGTCCGAATTTGCAAGCCGATCTGTTTTTGCTTCTGTTAGACTTTCGTCTATTTCCCATTGCTATTACTGCAGACATAAAACAGATGATGCAGATTGAGGTTCCAAGCAAGCATCGCAAATATTTGAAAATTCTATTTCGATTCGCGGACAACGATCCCATACAAACCTTTCAATCCAATCGGCTCCCTTTCGGACTAACAGCTAGTCCTTACTTGGCAATGCGCACTGTTCGACAGTTGGCCCAGGATATGAGACAACATTTTCCGGACGCTGCCAATGTGGCAGAGTCTAAGTTGTATATGGACGACCTGGTATATTCTATTGTAGATGAACCCAGTGCCGTACGTCTGTCGCGAGAATTGATCTCGTTGTTTAAGTCCGGAGCCTTTGATTTGGTAAAATGGACTAGTAATTCTTCAGTGGTACTTGAGAATCTTCCAGATTCTCACCGAAGCCCTGTGGACTTTACTGTTAGTTCGAACAATGCCGCTAAGGTGTTAGGCCTTTCGTGGGAACCAGCTGATGACAGCTTCTTCTTTACGTCTTCTTATGTTCAGGAGAAGTGCACGAAGCGGAACATACTCTCCATAGTAGCCCGCTTGTTCGATGTTCTCGGCTTGGTCGCCCCTGTCATTCTGTTTGCGAAATTACTTATTAAAGAGCTATGGCTGTGCAACATTGGTTGGGATGATATACCCCCTGAGAGCGTTATTCAAAGGTTTTCGGCTCTCACACAGGAATTTCCTTTAATTTCGACAGTAAAAATCCCCCGCCATGTTGGCGTCCTAAAGGACAGTACAGTGCTCGTTGTCGCCTTCTGCGATGCGAGCATGAATGGTTATGGCTGCGTGATTTATTTTCACACCACTGATCTCTCTGGAAATATTTCAGTGAGGTTATTGGGTGCAAAATCAAAGGTTTCTCCCACGAGAGTGACAACTCTCGCTCGTTTGGAGCTTTGTGCCGCAGTTTTGATGTCAAAATTAATACGGACGGTTCAAGATAGTTATCGTGTGCGTCTTTCTATTGCAGGAAAATACGCGTTATCAGATTCTACCATTGCGCTCTCCTGGATACATTCCTCACCGCATCGTTGGTCGGTGTTTGTTAGCAATCGTGTAGCTCAGTGCCAGGAAAATTTGTCTCCGGAAAATTTTTACCATGTCGCCGGTAGTGAAAACCCGAGCGATTGCCTTTCTCGTGGCATGCTACCCTCTCAACTCGTTTCACATGATTTATGGTGGAACTGCCCACCATGGATTCGCCACCCACCTTTGGAATGGCAAGTAAAACCGTTTCGCCCCACCAATACCGGTGAAATGCCTGAACACAAAGTTAATGTGCTTTTTTTTTTTTTTTTTTTTTATTAACATTTTAACCTGCTAAACTACTTATGTAGTTTGTCAGCAGGTACATAATTACAACATTTTTTCAATAACATGGTACAATGGTAAACAGTATGTAGGTATGTATAATGTTGATGATAAATTAACAATAAATGATAAATTGGTTAACTTACAGAATTATATAAATAAAAATATGTAAGAAGCAGTATAAGCCTCATATAACAACACAACCACAAAATGAAAATATGAACAAATGAATATAATCAACAAGTACTTCTATGGTTTTAATATACATAAGGTAAAAACAAATTTATAACGATTTTCCATTTCCCTAGAATGTGAATTCCAATTAGGAAAAAAAGGTCTTCAGTAGTGCATCAATATAAATCCTCATTATCTAATAGCCATTTCCTTAGATTATATTTGACTTTGGCTGTAAAAACGTTTATATTTTTAATTGTCATTGGTAGTTTATTAAATATTTTGGGTACAATAAAGTTTAAGGTTCTTTCACCGTATTTATTGGTACATTTCGGGACCACCAGTCCTTCATTTTGGGTGAATCTTGTATTATGTTTATGTAAAACTCTTTCCCTATACAAGGAATCAGAGAGTATAAGATGTTGACTTATAATATTATAAAACAATAATCCTCTGACAGGTAAAACATTCAGAGACTTGTACATTAATTTAGTGTCGCTTCTGTGTTCATTGGTATATTTATGGATTAACAGTTTTGTAAGGGAGTTTTGTACTGTTAAGATATAACTTATATTAGTTTTACAAGAATGTCCCCAAGAAGTGATTCCATAACGGATTGTGGATTCAGCCAAAGATAGGTAGATTAATTTTAAAGTACTTATGGGCACAAAATATTTTATTTTATAAATTCTACCCACAATAGACCGTAGACGTTTACAAACATTAGTAATGTGTACGTCCCATTTCATGTGGCAGTCAATAGTAACACCCAAATATACATAATTTTTGACAAAATCAATGGTTTCACATGAACAGGGCTGTGCAACATTTCTATGTAAACAGTCAAAAGTATGTGTATATAACGAAGGGATTAAATTGTATCTGGCATGTGGTGATCTTATGTGCATAATTTTAGTTTTTTTGGCATTTATTATGAGACCCGCGTCATGAGACCATTTAAGGAGAGCAATAAAATCAAGCTGCATAAGGTTCATTGCAGTAATCAAATCCTCGTGTGATATTACGAGTGCCGTATCGTCTGCGTACACAAAATGTTTAACGAAAGAAAACAATTTACTCATAATTGAGACGTATATAATATACAGGGTTGGCCCTAAAATTGACCCCTGTGCAACACCTGTTGAAATATATTTTGTTTTGCTAAATTTTTTTAGAATTTTTACTGTTTTTTTTTCGATCCGATAATAAATTTTTTAACAAAACTAGTAGCTTTCCTCGTATTCCTATTGCATCCAGTGTTTCTAAAAGTTTATTTTTATCAATGGTATCAAACGCCTTCGAGTAATCTATGAATAAAACCAACACATGTTTTTTTAAATTTAATTCATGATTTACGTGATTTGAAAATTCCTGAAGCAACATTTCCGTACTTTTTTTCTTTTGAAAACCATACTGGTTGGGATCTAGCAAGGAGAAGGATTCTAAATATTTGTTAAGTTTTGTAGAAATGTATTTTTCAAGTATTTTTTCTAGGGCTGGCAAAATGCTAATTGGCCTATAATTTTGTACATCTGTATGTTTGCCGCCTTTGTAAATCGGTCTAATGATACTACTTTTAAGTTCATCTGGAATCACTGCTTGTTTTAAAATTATATTGATAAAATGAGTTATAACAGGCCCTAAAATATGAATATATTTCTTAATGTCAAACATTCGAATGTTGTCAATCCCTGGTGACTTTGAATTGTTTAGTTTGCTAACAATGATATTAATTTCTTCGCAGGTAGCTCTTGGCAGGTACATACTATGTTGAACTTCTGTCGGTCTGACGGTCGAAGCTATATAGTCACATTTATGTATCATAGAGCTAACACTGCTCGTGAAATATTCAACAAAATTATTTGCTACGGTTTCTTCATTTTGCGTGTTTAACACATATTTTGAGATTATTTCGTCACAACTACTTTTAGACTTGCGTCCTAATATTTTATTTACTTCATCCCAAGTTTTTTTGGTATTTCCGAAATAATTTTTAAATTTATTGTTGAAAAAGGTAGACTTACATTTAATGATTTCTTTTGTAACCTTATTTCTGGAAGTTTTATATTCTAATTCAAAGAATTTATTGGTAGGAGTATTTTTCCACCTTCTGTACAGTAAATCTTTTTTTTTTAATGTTTTCTAATATATCAGAAGTTATCCAAGGTTTTATTGCGAGGGGTCTTTTTTTGGGTTTATAATACGTAACGATTTTACTTTGATCATACAAATCCTGAAAATTATTTTTAATTTTAGTGTATAACATATTGCAATCTTGTTCCTCAAGCAAGGTATGCCACGTAAAATTATAAATATTTTTGTCAATTTTGTTTTGGGATAAAAACGATATTTTTTCCCCGTGTTGTACGACTTTTTTACTTTCCATATATTTAATATTGACTGCAGTTAAAAAGTGATCCGCTATGTTAATATTATTACATACACATGAAGAAAGAGTATTGCTTTGTTGACATCCGCTATTAAAACGTACAAATATGTGGTCTAAACATGAACGAGTAACTTTTCCTGCTAGAACCGCTTCCCTAGTTACGTTACAAATGCATTTGGTTAAATAATTTTCAGACATTATATTTTCATAGGACATAATAATTGGGTTTTGATAATTTAAAAGATCTAGGTTAACATCTCCTATAAGTACAATATTTTCTCTGGGTCTTATATTAGACAGAATGGAAGATATTTCATTAAGAAATTGAAGTTTGTTGGAGTTGGGGGGGCGGTATATTGCTATGATGTTTAAAATAATCTTGTTTGGAAGTGTCATTGAGCCAAGCACACATTCAAAATGGTTTGTTTCTATTGACTTTTGTTGAAATGTGAGTTCATCTCGGACGTACAACAATATACCTCCACCCGATTTTTTACTTCGGCAATAGTTGTAACATTTAAAACCAGGAATATTATACAGACAGACCAGCTCTGATGTTATAGCCGTTTCACATAGCATTAACGCATGAATATGTTTCCAACAAGAATTTAAGTAGACATTCAGAGTATTCCAGTATTTATAAATCGATCTAATATTCAACTGAACAATATTAATATTTTCCATACTATAGTTACTGTGAATATTTAGCCAATCCTGGAAATCATTAGTATTATCGAATTCTACCTCATCATCTTCTTCAACATAATTAGACGCCATAGTCGATCGTAGCAAGGTCCTTTTTCAGTGCAGCTTTGTAGGCCGGGCAGTTGTCCTTGTCTC
The DNA here is from genome assembly GCA_026573805.1 of Hesperophylax magnus. NCBI lineage: Eukaryota > Metazoa > Arthropoda > Insecta > Trichoptera > Limnephilidae > Hesperophylax > Hesperophylax magnus. The sequence goes on along the minus strand of JAIUSX010000137.1, from coordinate 698,118 downwards.
CAGTCGAGTGCGCAGCGGGCTTTCTAAATCTAGTGCACGTAGCGCAGACTGGTTTGGCAGCGGCATTTGGGCAGGATTCGTTGGTGTGGTTCTCTTTAGCACAGTGTCCACATCTAAGAGTGTCTCTGCAGTACTTATATGAGTGTCCTATCATTTGGCACTTAGTACATACGGTTAGTCCAATTAAGTCTCTGACACGGCACACAGTCCAGTTGACGAACACCTTCTCCTGTTCCACCAGCAGTTTTCGTATTGTAGCGGGCATCTCATAAACCCGATGACAGGTGGTTCCAGAGCGAGCGCCGGCCAGGTGACTCAGCTTGCAGGTTGATATTATTCCTTCGATGTCGTGTACATTGGGTATACCCGTGAGGGCGATCCTTAAGAATTCAACGTCCGTAAGGTCCCTCGGTACATTAAAAAATATTAGCCTCGGGAGTCGCTTGGTGGGAAGTCGAGCCTTAAGTGTGCCTGAGTTTTCAAAACACGGTGCGTTTAACAACTTTTGTTGCTCACTTGCGGTAGCTGTGCTAAGAAGGACACCTTTATTTCTGATCTTACGAACTCCGGTAATGCGAATGCCCAAATCAGATGGACGAATAATGCAACTGTTGGTTCTGAGTGAACAATCGGTTCTGGGTGAACTGGCCCACTTGGGATAAACTACTAAGGAGTGTCGTTTACATCCTCCGATTCATAAAAAAAGATATCACCTTCCTCCGGAATTGTCAATAATCTTGTGACTGCTGAAAAAGCTGTACTTCGTTTCGTGCAAAATGCTCATTTTTCAAATGATATTGCTGCACTTCAGAAAGGCAAATTCCACTCCAAAAGGCTTCAGGGTTTGTCTTTATTTCTTGATGAGGACAATTTGTTACGTATCGGGGGACGCCTTTCTAAATCGGACTTACCTTTTGAGGTTAAACATCCGGTATTACTACCTAAACATGACTGTGTTGTAAATCTTATCATAGATCACTTTCATGTCATGAACTGTCATACCGGTCCAGGACTTCTTATGTCTATATTACGTCAGCGCTATTGGATATTAGATGCTAGGAAGGTTATTAGGGCAAGAGTGCGGAAATGCAACTGCTGCTTCCGCTCAAATCCATCACATCCTACCCCAAAGATGGCAGATTTACCTTCATATCGTATTACGGAAGCAAAAGCCTTCGTTCATACCGGTGTTGATTACGCGGGTCCTCTACGTATTACGCTTGCTCGTCGGAGAGGACAACATTCGCAGAAGGCATATATTTGTCTGTTTGTATGCCTTGTGACTAAGGCTATTCATATTGAGTTGGTCTCTGACTTAACTTCAAATGCTTTCCTGGCTGCTTTCAGCCGTTTTATTTCACTGCGTGGCCCTGTGTCGTGCTTGTATTCGGATAATGGTACCAATTTTGTGGGTGCAAAGGCACAATTGGATGACCTTTACAAGTTTTTGGTTGAATCGGAATATGAGCCCGCGTTAAAACGAGAACTCGCCAAGCGTCGTATCGAGTGGAAAATGATTCCACCACGTGCACCCCATTTCGGAGGTATGTGGGAGTCTAACGTGAAAAGCATGAAAACTCACTTATACCGAGTGATAGGAACTCAGCTTCTCACTTATGAGGAGCTTCAGACTGTGTTGGTGCAAATAGAGTGCATAATGAACTCTCGCCCGCTCACAGCCGTATCTTTCGACCCTGATCCGGAAATCATAACACCTGCGCATTTTTTAATGACTACACCATTACAATACTTACCTGCATCTATCCCGACGGGCAGTAAAATTAATTGCGCTCAGCGCAAACAATTATTGGGTAGTATGGTTCAGTCTTTCTGGAAAAAATGGCGTGTAGAGTATCTGCACACCTTGCAAGTCAGGCAGAAGTGGGCTACCCCTGATCATCCGATTGAGATCGGAACTGTCGTTCTAGTGGGACAGGAAGATTCCCCTCCGTTGAACTGGCCTTTGGGTGTAATCACTGAGGTCCATCCCGGATTGGACAAAATTGTTCGCGTTGCGACGGTGAAGACACGATTTGGGTTCTTCAAACGACCGGTTATCAAGTTATATCCCCTTCCGACTCAATAATATGCTTACTTCTATTTTTTTTTTTTTTTGTTATTTTTTTTTTGGTAGTTCAAATTATCTCCGACAATGCCATGATATTCCGTTACAGTTAATTGTACTCTTGTCAGTTGAAATTTATTAAGTTTATACTTTTCGTTCTGTTGAAAGCTTTTTTTTTTGGTGACTTTCCGACGTAATTCTTGGATATTATATGTGAATAGAGTCACTTGAAATGATTTGACGTTTATTTATTTGTACGTTGTTCTCTTGCTTCTTTGCAAGTTATGAGAACTTCCAAGGCGGGGAGTATGGAGAAGCATTCGATTTAAAACTTAATTTAAAATTAGTGTGAACTAATTTTTAATATACAAACATAAGTAATTAATTAATTTTTAATATATAAGGACAAAAAGAGACTCTCTTGTCAATTTCGGATAGTATTTTCTCTGCAGGTGAATGATAAACAAATTGCAGTCACCTTTTACATCTGATCAGTGGATTCATCTGAGATTGTGTTATTTCGTCAAAAGAGGTCTATTTAAGACAAAAATGACTAAATTATATATATTTGTCACAATAAATGTCACAAATCACGGCTGTGTGTATTATTACAATCAATGTGCTGATTCATCTTGAGCATTAATAATTCTTCTCTCTTGTGAGCTGGTTGTTCTTATAACCTTATCTAGTGCAAATGCAAAGTGATTGCTAATTGCTGCCTGCCACCGAATCGGATGACGAAATAGAAGACCTCAATTGCGAGTGCCATTTTTGGTTGAGTCTTTCAGTTCATGTGTATTTTGGTGACTGGGTTTGAATTGTTTTTTCTCCCTGCAGAGTAAATTTATTAATCAACAATTTATTTTTCATAGGGAAATATAATATTCCCTAGATGGTCTGTGTTATCTACACGCCAGACCATCAACCAATAGGTTTATTGCGAAATTCGCTCTGCAGGCTGCTTACAATATTATCCATTCAGTCACCCAAATACATAAAAACAGAGGACTTCCGCCTAGGCCGTAGAGGTCCTGGCCGGAGTCCGTATTTAATCTTTTTAGTGTTATCTCCACCCCGAAGTCCCCGATATGAAATAAGACTTTAGAACTCGTCATCTTTGGGGATTCTATAAAGATTGTATACATGATGACACAGGACTCTGAAATTTTTTTTTTTTTTTTATGAAAACGCAAAATATTCCTTGTGCAATGATGAAAAAATTAGCTAGCAGTACTTCTCGGCTAAACCTATATTTATTGCTAAGGGTTTCCATTTTAAACATAGAAAAATTTACCGTTTTACAAAATAGCAAAGGATTTTCGTATAATTATTTTTGGGATACTGGATATCTGAAAAATAAAAATCTACGCATTTATTGGTTTATCCTTCCACCCAGAAATTTTCCAAAAAGAGATGTTGTCAAAGAATTAAGACCAATGCACGATATTCGCAATTATTTTTTTATGTCTTTGTTTTTATAATATACACGTTTAAAATACATTTGTTTAAACATTAACCACACGCTCTGAGAAAAATAATTTCCTTCAGGGTTTATGGGAATGGGAATGTCTTTGGGAATGCTATTTAGAGAGAGTTTTTTTTATAAAATAAGTAGAGCAAGTTCTGGAAAGGGTAAAAGGGGTAGGTAGGAATCTAGGGATCAGTGTATTAGTATTGTATCAAAATATAACTAGCCGTTGGAATTAATAGTTATATTCATTCAACGACCAACGCTATTGAAAAAAATTACGTCAATAGGTTGAAATATAATACCTAAATACGAATATGAGTCGACGATTCGACCTATTTTTTTAGATGTATTGATACTAGTTACGCCTAATAAATAAAAAGGGTGAAGTGTTTACACTTCGTAAGCGACATTACGCGAAATTTTAAATGGTCTTTTGGCTATGCAACTCTTACTAGACGTTTTTTTGGATTTTCCCATCCGAAACGGCCGATGTATAGCGCCAACGGACAATCAAATCTATCAATGGCAAGCAAATTTCCAACGCCGCTCGTTGGTTATTATTTGGGCTATAATGTACCCAATATTTCAAAAGTATTGGCGGTTGACGTCCGATATATAAAAAGGGTGAAGAGATTACACTTCATGAACGATGTTGTGCTTATTTGAAATGATCTTTCGGTTATGTACCTAACTACTAAACGTGTTTTAAATGTTCCCATTCGACAGGGCCGCCAAGTGTCATGTAAATTTATCGGTGACAAGCATAGACATATGAATATTAGTAGACCTGCCCTAAGTGATTAAAAGCGTATTATCCCCACTCCCCATACCGGTTCCATTGGAGCCGGCTGTGCTCGCGTATGGCCTCAAGTGAAATTTGAAAACGTGACGTCATCATTCTTGTTAGAACTATGGTCGAGGCATCATCGGTTCATTTTACGAAATAACACGGCAAAATGTTGACTTTTGATATGAAAACTTGTAAAAATAGATGTGAAAAAGAGAATAAACCCAATTGTCGTATAACATTCCATAAGTAAGCATTATTTTACTTTATTTTAAGCTTTATTCACACCGTATTATATGGATCAGTTTTAGAAACATATACTATCACATCACAATGTAGCGATTCTCAAGTGTGCTCATCGTTGTTTACTGGGGTAAGCAAATTATGAAACATTTGTAAAAGTGTCTTAACTAAATACTCTGAAACTAACTACGACTCTGAAAATAGAAGCTGCCTTACTTTGCCGAATTTGGACTTCGCAAATTAGTTCATAACGTGGCGAGTAATTTGCGCTCCCATGTAAAAATGTCTATTCATTCGAAAGCAGATTTTACTTTTAAGAACTAAATGGTGATATTATAATGCGAGATGCCTATTTACTGTCAGATTGATTTATTGACGAATCACAGTCAGCTTTACCCCCTTCGTTCTTCAACAGTTGATTTTACCCCTCGCCCTTATCTTCTCGTCTATTAATTCCTATGTCTGTGGTGACAAGCAAAATAACAATATTATTTTTTCAAAAGGACTAATTATATTTTCGACATCAACGAACCAAACTTCCAACGTTGTTACGAGATAGTTGTTATATGTGTGAAGCGCGGGGCGTAGGAGACATAATGAACCGGGAGTCACACGGTAAGGGGATTCCTTAGTACTATTATAATCTATTTTTTGTTTATTATTTTACTTACGAAGTGAAAATAGCATTTAATTCAATGACCAGATAAATAAATAATGTTTTATTTATTTTATTATATTAAAATATCTACAAAAATATACTTCGATCTAATTAAATTATAAATAAACGTGTGTTACTAACAATAAATTGAAGATATCATGAAAGCTCGTACCTACTAATATTTTTAAGTTTTACTGAAGATTGATTTCACTAGTATAAATAAACACGTGAATAAATAAAATTGTGAAATTCAATAGATTCCTGTAAATAATTGTAGATATTTAAAGTGAATAATAATTTATTCTTGATTTATATCTACAACCTCTCAAATTTAAAGTAAATTTTTCGTTTTATATAATCCTTTGTTTTGTATAATTTTTTTATTTCATATTCCTTTCTCACAAATTTGTATTTAATTATTCCATATTATGCTGTCTCAGTAGAGGTAAAGTCACAGGGAGGAAATCCATAATTGGTTTTAATTTACCATATTATACTTATGTATAAAGTGATTTCATGTAAACTGTCGATTTCCCGAAAATGAATAAATAAATATATTATTAGTGTTAGTGGCTTTGTTCTGGAATTTCAAACTGGGAATAAATAGTTGAAGTGCCCTCCTAAATAGATAGCACAATGGTGAGTAATAATCGGATTGTTTTATGGAATTATTTCCAATCTGACGAAAAGACAAAAATTGCAAAATGTTTTGTTTGTAAGCGTGCACTCTGATACAAATCAACAATTTAAAATTTAAAATACCATTTAAAACACATGCACTCGATTGAATTTTCTTCGCTTGCTGCTAAATCTAACGAAGTTGGCCAACTCAGAATGGTTTCTAATGTTGGATACGCAGAAGCTCCTATAATTCAGGATGCAACTGGATGTTCTAAGCCTAATAATCCTGCACCATCTATAATTGCAACCACCAGTATTTCAGTTGTTGGAATAAAAAGAAAACAACGAAATATCACTACATTTATTCTTTGAAAATTGGCTAGAAAAGACAAACAAACGATTGACGACTGTATTTTAAAACTGTTTTGTTGATCTGCAACCATTTAGCTTAATTTAAGATGATGGATTTCGAAAATTGGTTAAAATGTTGAACCCATCATATTTATTACCATCTAGGAAAACTATTTCCAATGCTATCTTGCCCGTAGCTTTCCAAAAATGTTTTGAAAAAACCCGATTATTTGTAAAACACGAGGCTAAAAATGTATGCCTTACAACAGACTGCTGGACTTCTCGTCTTACAGAGTCTTATAAAGCTGTGACGATACATTTTCTAACGAATGATTTGGAGTTCAAATCCATTGTACTTGATTGTACACCATTAACCAGATCACACACGGGAAATAAACGCATTTTGTCAGTTTGACAACTGTCTGACCGTGTCAGACTTGCGATTTTGGGTAATGCTTCCAACATCAAAAATGTATTTCACAATCAAATCAAAATTCCACATTTTGGTTTTTACCTATGCTCTAAAGTTATTTGAGCCTGTAATTGAAAAAGACAAGAGATCAGTAATGCACTTTAAGAAAAGCACAATTTCCTCAGAGAAAATTTTCCAGTATCAGCTGCAAACAAATGTTACCAGGCCAAAGCGGCTAATTCAATCTGTCGCCAGAAGGTGGAGCTAGGTTTTCTAAATGATAGAGAGATTCATAGAACTTAAAGAAGCTGTCCGTGCTACTTTGGCAATATTGGATTTGGACCTGCCTATGATAACCGTAGAAGAGTGGGAAGCCTGTGGGAAAATAGTAGTTTGGAGAAGTAATACGAGCCATCATTGGCAAAAAGTATTTAACTGGCAACATGCCGATTGTTTTGACAAAAGGATTGATTATTGTTTGCGAGAAAATAGAAGCTATGCAACTCTCGGGTGTTTTAAAACAAATCGCAAACAAGCTGTGTGAAGGTTTACGCACCCGGATTACCGATTTGGAGAAAAATGAATGTCTTTCTTTGTGCACCTTTATGGATCCACGTTTTTAGATTAATTATTACCTGAATCCTTACACTGATACTATGGTTAAAAACATAGTTCGCGAAATTATGATAAAAGGGGCTACCTCCTCCCTCGGAAGAACTAGACTTTTCGCAAGAGATTACTGAAAATCAAGCAGAATCTTCAGATGAACCACTATCATTTTGGAATGCGGTAAACTCAGTGGTCGAGAAAATTAAGCCAGTGAATGATCCAACTCACACATTCCGCAAAGAACTGGACATGTATCTTGAAATGGATCTTCTTGATAGAAAGAGTTGTCCCCTGCAATGGTGGAAGGAACATGTAATATATTTTCCTAATTTGAAAAAATCTTTATAGAACAATGCGGTATTGTTGCAACATCCGTTCCTTGTGAAAGAATTTTTTCTAAGATTGGACAGATTATATCCGACCGCATGTGCAGTCTTAAGGCAGGAAAAGTTGAATTAAAAAAATGTAAACATATTTAAAAGAATGTATACATGACTTGTAAATATTGTACGTAAATAATTTGCTGTGTAAAAACTTTCGAAGTGTGTTAAAAAAGTGGAACCCTAAATAGATTGAGCTTTGAGTCACCTATAAAATAATGTCAGTCGTCGTTTCCTTTTTCTTTTCTTTTTCTTTTTCTCTTACAGATAACAATTAAACTGCGTCAATATACTTGGACCGTATTTAAAAAAATAACGCTTTATGATATTAATGTGTGAAGACGGATAGTACTGTATCTAAAAAATATTGCAAAATAGGTAATGCATGAGGATTCATCACGTACGGAGCGAAAAATAGTCATTTGACTTAATAAATCACTAGAAATAATAAATTATAGTGGCGTCAACGTCGGCGTTATTTTCAACAGTTATTTTCGACAGTTGAAACTCGTCAACGATAGCGACATCATTAACGCCCAGTACTACAGTGTATCCAGGAGTTACGGACGTTTGAATATATCTCTTCTGCTGCGGCGCAAGGCCATGTGTCGAGAGACTAGTTGGAGAGGTCAAAGCGGGTCCAAACCAGTCTCTCCCTATCTGGCACGCCACGCAGCTGGTGGGCAGGTGCAATCTGATCACCACACGTAGCTTTCCACTTGGTGTGACCTATGGCAGAGGTGTTGGTTATCCAATAAATGGTTTCCGGGGCGGCGGTACCTACACCCACCTCCCGAATCGATTATTAATATACTTTTCAAATGAATTTTTCAAAATTTTTAAATAACATTTTGTAACGTAAATTATGTTCTATGGTATTCAGATTATTTTAAACTTTAAATGCTTATATTTTCAAATTACGGTAAGGTGACATGACAAAAAAATATTATAAAAAATTGTTTGTTTCTGTAGCTTTCAAATGAGCCTTGAAACTTAGTATGCGATAACCCCGAGCAACGCCGGGTACACGTCAGCTTGTTTTTAAATATTTATTGTTTTTTATGACTACTTCCTTGTTCCTTCCTTGTAAACTCTTTAAAATTTTTAAGCTAAATCCTATCTCAGAAGCGGGTTACACCCCTGATTCACATGATCGTGTCATTCTTCGGGCATCCCTGACTTCTTGTAGCATCTACATTCGCGTCATGTATTCTCTGTTCACTCCTTCCTTCGCTCATTCGCTCTACATGCCCAAAACTAAGTAATAAAAATGCAGAATTACCAATTTTTATGAACGTGATGAATTCGCGGGTAAATTTATTTTATCTTAGAAATGTTGTGCATATTTTGTTCTGTAAGAGATTTCGAATTATTGCTGATGGCTTATAAGCTTCTAAACGGTTTCTTCTTAATACCGGACATCCTAGTAGTGAAGTGGGATTCTGTCCCGGATAATCTCACGCGAGGCCTCCAACGCAGGTTTCTGATTCTTCCCATGTGTAGAACTAACTAACCTATGCTGATACCTGTTCCAATATTTACAATCTTAATCAGCCTGGTAGGAAATATTCATATTTGCCATATTTCCTTTTACAAATTTGAACAGGAAATATCCATTATTTATAAAATTTGTTTTTTATTTATTTACGCCAATTAAAGCTTTTACATACATAAATAACAATATTTAAGAAATTATACTTATAAATAGTGCAGGAAATGATTGTTTAAAACACATATATAAAAAATATATTGTTGAATTTGATCCACACAGTATGTAGGTACAAAATATAAATATAAAAAACCCAAAATATTTTATTTTCTTTCAGCCGACAAAATACTGTTAACGTACAAAATACTGTACTACCTACTGTCAATTTAAATAGCTTTATCTACATATTCCCCTACTTGATGCAAAAATCTTCAATTTAAAAAAAAACGTAAAAAATAGTATTTATTTCATTTATTTATTTCATTCAAAAAACAGTTTTTACATAAAAAGCATGCTCTGCACATCTCACTAGGGCATTCCTGTATCAATATGTGCAGCTTTACAATAATATCATTTAAAAAAAATACATACATGTAAATTTAAAATAATAACAACATTAAATTAAATTTACACCAAAAAAGAAAAGTTTATGACACGGACGTTTCGAGACCGGTAGACAAAAAAAAACAAAATTTTAGTAACAAATGTATGAAAAAATAACAACAAAATGTCAACAAAAGAAGCATTAGTAAGTAAGTTGGCAACAATAATATTCTTCTGTTAACTAAAGTACAAGGTACCTGTGCTGGCTTATCAGACACAAGCATAGGGTAACCATACTAACAATTACAACATGGATAGTATGAATAATAGATTATAAGAAAAAATAAAAATAACTAAATAAAAATAGGTAAATAATAACCGATAGGTAAGTAGATAATATTATAGTAAAAAGTAAGTAAGTAAATAATTTAGCTGGACAATAATTAAAGTAAATATTAATACGATAATTAAGTAGATAATAATAATAATAAGTAACATAATAATATATAACCAAAAGTTATTTTAGAAGTAAATAAGTACATGCGCAGTAAGTAAATAAGGATTGTATCGAAACAGAGCTTCCACAAGGAATTATGATATAAGCGACATCATGGGTGATCCAAAATCATCACTCTCAGCTAGTACGGAGATTTTGACCATTTTCTTGAATGAATTTAACGTACCTATGTATAGTTTTTATATTTTCTCCAAGCATATTATATAGCAACGGAGCTTTATATGAAAAACTCCTTTGTCCGAAGGATGTTCTGGTATACACCGGCTGATACATTGAAGAAGAACCCATTCTAGTGCTGCGCACTTGTTGAGATCTTTTAGCAGTAATAGTGTTGTTGAAAAATTTACAGAGAGCCTGTATTATGTACAACTGCCTTATTGTCATAATTTTGCTTTCACTATATAATAACTTTGATGGATACATAAAATTTCTCTTATACATTATTTTTAAAATTAATTTTTGCGCAACATTCAAAGGCTCAAAGGTAGTCTTGTTACAAGAACCCCAACAGACAACATTATATGAAAGCATTGATTGAACAAGAGCATAATATACAGTTTTTAATGTAACTTTGTCCTATATGTTTCTTAGATTTTTGAAAATGTAGGCTAGCCTTCTTATTTTGTTTCTTAATATAGTAATGTGATTGTTCCATTTTAAATTTTTATTAATAATTAAACCCAGGTATTTGATGTTGTCTACTCTTTCCAAAGATTGACAGTTACACTCCTGCACACAACAATGTATTTTTAATGAACGTTCCAAAGATGGTTGATTTACAGAGGAAATGCTAAAAGTAATATATTTAGTTTTGTTCATGTTTAAGGTTAACAAGTTTTGATCAAGCCAATTTTTGACTGCCCTTAATCCTGCCTCGCACTTAGCATACGTTTCATTCCATGTGTCAGCAGCAAACACCAAGACAGTGTCATCTGCAAATACAATTGAAGATCCAGAAAATTTCAGTTTACAGAGGTCGTTAATATATAACAAAAATAGAATTGGACCCAGAACACTACCTTGAGGAACACCATATACAATTGATTTATTTGAGCTAATGTGATCATTAATTATAACTCTCTGTGTTCTATTTTCAAGATATGTTCTGAACCAATCTAAAGATTTATTAACAATACCCATTGAACTGAGTTTTTTTAAGAGTAAACCGTGGGATACGGTATCAAATGCCTTAGACAAGTCTAAAAAGACGGCCATTGCTTTATTGCCAGTATCAAGAGCTTCTACGACTGTGGTGATCATTTTTAATGCAGCATCACTTGTTCCCATGTTCTCTCGGAAGCCAAATTGATTATCTGAGAGAATTTCATATCTTTTTACATAAGACATCAACCTAATTTTAGCTAATTTCTCTATTATTTTTGATAACGTATTTAGCAAGGAGATAGGTCGATAGTTATTTACATCTTTGTTATCTCCTCCTTTAAATAAAGGAATAACTTTGGAATTTTTGCAATGATTAGGGAACAAGCCATTCTCAAAACTAACATTTACAATGTGTGTAATAGGTATTACTAGTTCAGAAGCATTTTGTTTGTAGACCATTGCACTTATATTGTCATTTCCACTCGAAAAACCTGATTTTAGCTCATTAATCACTGTAACGGACGTACTGCTCCGATATCAGCCGACGTCACCCCATATTAAAATCTGCCATTTGCCTTAACTTTGCCTTAACTTTGCCTGTCCTTAAACTGAATAAACTGTCCTCTATGTATGTGAAATTGTTATGTATAATGAAAGAAATGTATAAAATGTATGTCTGAACCTCTATGTAAACAATAAATGAAACGTCGGAGCTTGGCTAGGGGACACGGGCAGAGAAGTATACTATGAGAGCTGGCAAAATCATATTCATATTTAATTCGGGCACGATTGTTAGAACCGTGCCAAAACGTAGTGGGAAGCCTTGCCGTGCGCCATGCGCCGGCATAGCGTCACAAATGACCACGGCCCGAAATTACCGGCCGAGGGGCGGTAGCCAACCCGGCGGCGGGCCGCGGGCACGTAACAAACACGGGCCTCGATTCCAGGAATCAAAGAGAAAGCGGGCCCGTGTGAACGTCGCTCGGTCAGCGAAGGCCGCCGGGGTCCTATAAAACGGGCAACAGCCCCTTGGAAAGACAGTTAGCCAGCAACCTCCACCAGCTCAACACCTCTCTCTCTGCTCTGCCCTCTACCTCGCTCCGACTTCTGCTTCTACTCGCCTTCTTTCACTCTGACCCCCGCCTCACCCTGGACCACGGACTTGCCTACCCCTTCGGACCAGACTCGGAATCAGCTCAAGAACAAGAAAACAGCATTCGGACCAGCTACAACGGCATCAGAGACGGCCCCGTTCTACCCCTCCACGCCACTGAAGGAAGACATCTTACGCCTCCACAGATTGGGATCACCGGCCCCCTTACAGTCTTATGTGTCACCCGATTACGTCTGATACATAAGTGGTCCTTCGCCGCCGGATCTTTCTGTGGAAGAGATGTCACCTTCACTGCGCTCTGGGAAGAACAGCGCTGACGGGGATTCATCGCAGGGAAGCGATGATCCCACACCAACCGGGGCGGCCACAGCCGCGCCCCCCGGACTCCGGCCAACCGCCCCCCTGGCCCCCTCTGATCCCCGAGCGGACCTACTGCCTGGTCCCTCCGGCGCATCACCACCACAGACGCCCCCTGCCGCGGCCGACGTCTCGTCAAGAAGCGAGGCTTCTAGCGAGGACACGCTCCGGCAGGTGCAGCTCGAGCTAAGAGCTGAGAGGCGGCGCACCCAGAAGCTGCAGGACGACCACGCCCGACAGATGGCAGAACTGATCGCCACGCTGAAGGGCCTCACGCGGACCGCTTCACCTGCAGCCTGGCAACCGGACGGAGCCTATCCCGGAAGCCAGCCACCTAGCGGCCCCGGGCAAAGCTGGGGCTACGCACCCGAGGCGCACACCACTGGCCCACGGGTGGGCCTTCCACAGACTGCGGCGCCCCCGAGCGGCCCCAGTCATAGCCTTGCTTACACAGTGGGGGGAGATCCCACTGTTCCGCAAGCTACAGCTCCACGGGCGGAGTACCAACCGACGCCGACGCCGGCGCCCTCGGGCGTACCTACGCAGAGGTACGCAGCGGAGACGCACGCCACAGCTCCACGGGCGGAGTACCCACCGACGGCGGCGCCATCTAGCGGCTTTGGGCGGAACCTGAGCTACGCAGCGGAGACACACACCACTGCGCCGCGGCTGGGTTACCAACCGACGCCGACGCCAGCGCCCCCGGGCGTACCTAGTCAGGGGTACGCAGCGGAGGCGCAAACCACTGGCCTACGGATGGGCCTGCCACAGACTGCGGCGCCCTCGCCCTCTATAAAACGGGCAACAGCCCCTTGGAAAGACAGTTAGCCAGCAACCTCCACCAGCTCAACACCTCTCTCTCTGCTCTGCCCTCTACCTCGCTCCGACTTCTGCTTCTACTCGCCTTCTTTCACTCTGACCCCCGCCTCACCCTGGACCACGGACTTGCCTACCCCTTCGGACCAGACTCGGAATCAGCTCAAGAACAAGAAAACAGCATTCGGACCAGCTACAACGGCATCAGAGACGGCCCCGTTCTACCCCTCCACGCCACTGAAGGAAGACATCTTACGCCTCCACAGATTGGGATCACCGGCCCCCTTACAGTCTTATGTGTCACCCGATTACGTCTGATACAAATCACATTTAAAACTTCATTACAATTCGTTGGTTTAAATTCAAAGCAGGCATTTTGCATAGATTGTGTTGGATTATAATTTTTTACTAAAGATTCTTCACTGGTGTTATTTGCACTACACAAAAGATTAGCAAAATTTTGACCTATATCACTAAAAAAATTATTCACATGGTTAGTAATGACTGTTGGATTATCATTTATGGATACAATGTTATTATTTACTTTCAGTTTATTTATGGGCACTGATTCCTTTTGCAAATCCAATGCTTGTTTTATTATTTTCCATTCTTGCTTTATGTTTCCTTTTACCTCGTGAAGCTTCCCTTTATAATATGTTTGTTTGGTCGTTTTTATAATTTTAGAACACCAATTTCTGTATCTTTTATAATGTGCAAACAGTTCGATATTATTTGGTTCTTTACGACAACTCTTGTGTAATTTGTCACGTTTAATGAGGCAGTTAACAATTCCAGAAGTTATCCATGGTTTCAAGTGCTTTTTATTACAATGGATTCTCTTAGTATATGAGCAATTTCCAATATGTAATTTTAGACGTCTTATGAAATTATCAGCTGCAGTATTGACATCACTGGTACATAAGACTGTATCCCATGTTTCCTCTTTCAGTGTCGAATTTAGTAGGTCATTATCCACAGTTAGTCTAAGCTTAACGTCTATTTTTTTGATTTTGTTACTCTGGATTTAGGATATTTCAATAATGTAGCAAAATGGTCTGTAATACTGGTCCTGAATACAGCACTCTGAGGATCGTCTTTTGACTTAACCATAATGTGATCAATACAACTCTCAGTACTTGATGTTACTCTAGTCAGTGAAATAATAAATGGTTTTTGACCGTGGTAAATCAAAAGTGAAAGATATTGTTCACTTTTTATGTTGTTCATATCCAGAACATTTATATTTATATCACCACATAAAATCACTTCATGGTTATGTGTTGATACAGAACGTAGTAAGTCATTTAGGTGGTCAAGAAAGGTATCAATGTGTGCTTGAGAAGGAGATCTATAAACTGCTAAAACACATATATTATAAGGTAGTTGTAATTTAAGACAGTTGGCATGTGGAATAGTTATTTCTTCAACAGAAACTATGACATCATTCCGAGTGTAAACGACAACTGCATCATTTTGTAAATAATTTATTTTGGTGCTATGTGATGAATATCCAGTAATACTTGGGATATAGATTGAATCTTTCAACCAAGCCTCACTAAAAATGATAATGCCAAATCTATGTTGTATTGCGTCAAGAACAGCTATAGTATCATTGAAATTTTTTTTTATGCATCTTATATTCATACAATATACAGAGAGAGCAGAATGGTTAAGAAATTCATTACATACTGATGGGTCATCTATGTTGATATTGATTTCCTTGTCGTCATTTAGTTCTTCATCGAATATAGAATCCATATTAATACTTTTTTTATACATGTTGCTGTTGGTGGTGTGACTCATAAAACAAAAGCAAATAATATGCGATGTAATTAATAATAATAATAAGAATAATAATGGGTGTATATTAATTTGAGCCTGTGAAAACTTGTCGAAAATGTAGGTATATCCCGTGAAGGTACAAACGAAGGAAATTATGTTTACATAATTATCAATCTTAAAGTATATATTTATAATAAAGTGAATAATAGCAATAAAAGTGGTTATAGAGTGGTAGTAGATCTTTTGGTGGTAATAGATTGGTAAGATAAATAAGTTAGCATCAAGAACGCAACTAAAATGACAAATACATTCAATAACATTAGAAATACACAGAATGTGACTAAAATAGTGCGCAGGTATTTGCAATGATTTTATGAACAATTAACAAAACAACAATTATTAAATGATATTAACAAAAAAATATAGCTCAGAGCATGGAGCGTACTTAAGTTGTAAAGATGTTGCAAAGAATATGTTGACATAAAATAAATACATACAAAAACATTTGAAATACACAGCGATGTGGCCAAAATAATGCGTAGGTATTTACAATGAATTTTTTTTTTCTGGTATATGCACAGTTGTTATTTGTATGTTATTACCTAATGACAAATTATATGTGATAACAACAGCTAAGGGTGGTAGGTAAATATAGAATACATCACATTGCTAATTCATTATCCTATTGAAAATTATAAAATGAGTCTTAAATGAATAAGTAATGAATTTCATAATTACCGACTTATTAATCTTAATCAGAGCACGGTGAGTACTCAATCTGTAAATATGTAGGTGCGACGGGTGTGTTGCAATAGAAAAAGAAGTTACAATTACCTACGAACTATTCCAGAATCTGACCATAAAAGGAATATAGATATATTCATTTATTTTTTTCCCAGATTTATATAGATTTACTAGAAGTATGAGGTTACATGAGATCTTACTGATTGTGATAAAAATAAATGAGTATGTAAATATTCCATAACAATATATTACAATATGAGAACATGAAATGATATCTTCATTAACAGCCATAATGACAGAGTGAAATAGAAGTCAGATAGATTGACGTTTTAAACGTTGCAGGTCATTGGCATTATTTATTGTTATGATTTTTGAGCTGTCAATTTTCTTCAGTAAGATACGTCCTGAAGATGTCCATGCATATTTAAAATTGTTTTCTCTGGCGAATCGTTTAGTTTGTCCTAGGAGGAATTTTGCTTTTTGTGTTAAGTGATCCGATACATATATTCGTTGGGCATCTTGCGATACTCCTAGATCGTATGTATTTAATTTATTTGTGCTGGGAGTTGTGGCCTTTGTGTATGTTTTTATTTTGCATAAGAAATTATCTCGATCTAGTGTGTTATTAAAGGTCGCAATGATTGATCTGGGATTTTTTTCAGCAATTTTAGGCCCCATTCTGTAGATTTTTTTTATTGCCGAGTTCATATTTCCTGAAGAGTCCTCAAAGTTGATAATTTTTGTTATTTTATTGAGAATTTCTAAATAGTTATTAGAGATGGATTCTGGAATGCCTCTTATTTCAATATTACATATTTGAGACATATATTCTAGTCTGTCGATTTTGACGTCTTGTTGTGAGATTGTATTAATCAAAATGTTGTTTTGGTTTTTTAATTCGATTAGATCAGCATTATCTTTAACCTGTAATTTTTCCATAGAAGTCACACGCTTTTTTAGATCTTCCTGTTGATCCGCCATGAATTGGAATGACTGTAGTAGATCATTGTTTTGTTTTAATATTTCTTCATATTTTTGATCATAGATGCTTAGTTTCTTATCTACAAAAGAAATCATTGTTGTTTTAAATTTTTCAAGTTCCTTCAAGAATATTTCCAATGTTAACGGCTGATTAGAGCCATCTGTGAATGATGATGCTAGATTTTCACTGGTTATTGTAGGTGTGGTTGTAAGCTTCGCTGTTTGTGCAATTCGTTTTTGATTTTTGGCAATAGGTGTCAGGTCTTAATTGAGTTCATTCATGTTATTATAGATAAGTTTCTGTTTAGTTGATTTTGGAATTTTAATGCACTTCTTACATTTCCATTGTTGTGATTGAGATTGATTTTTTGCACCTCGGCGAGAAGTTTCCGCTATATCCGCACACAAAATGTGATATCCATCTTCACATACAGAACATGCTATAAAGTCGGCCGGAACTTCAATGTTTTTTTCGCATGCAGTACATTGAGTATTCATTCTAAATTCGCTGAGCGTGAAATTCACACTAAAAGAGCACTATTGAATAATTGTTTCCTTTAAGGATGGATAACTTTGCTACACTTGAGATCTTCACTCTTTAATGTTCAAGAACTATGGCACCGATTTTTGAGTTTATGACACAAGCTCTCGAGGAAAAACAAAAAACTCTTTTTGGTGCAAAAAACACACTTTTTGTGAAAAGAAATACACTGGACAGTGCACAATCTTCGATTTAGATGAATTGACCACTTTTTAGCTATTTTCTATTGTTGATTTTGTTAATTTTTTTGATAATTTGAAGGAGATACAGAAAAACGTCAATACTAGACTTGACAGTGTTGACTAAAAAGTGCAGGAAGTGTTATGTTGGTTGTCACACAAACTGTTTTGTCAATTTTCATACTAAGAGTTTATAGAATGTTGTGCTTAGTTGTAAGATTTTGTCATTATTATACTTTTTGATACATTCATTTTATACTATAATCCCATTTTTATTCTCAACTACCTAACATTTTTTTATGCTCGGTAATGCGCCCAGCGCCCCATTTTTGGGGCGGTCGATCTCTCTATAAAAAATAAAATTTTAACAAAAAATTGTATACTACATCATTATTAAAGTCTAATCGAATACTAAAATGGACATATAATAAGAAAAATTAAAAAAATAAATAAAGTTGAGCACATACGGGTTAAGTGGTATTTAACTGATTTAACCCCGGCCTCCCGGTCCACCAAAATGTGGGGCTCGAGGCGGTATAAACTGCCATTGTATGGCTAATGTAGATAAATAATTTTCAATTTTATCACTAGATTTATATAACAATTCATAAATTTCCTTTAGCTCATTATTTGACTCTCGAAAGTTAGTTGCATTGTCTGAAATTTTTTTTTATTAAAAGTATACAATACAGAATATAGTATATTATATAAAGCATTGTACTCCCAGGAGTTAATAAACTCATTGCGGGAATGATACGCATTACATGAAACATATAGCTGTATGTATTAAATGGACATATGATGGGACATACACAACATTATTATTTCAGATAGTCATTAAAAAGATGAAGTTTGAGCATGTTAGTTTGGGTCTTTTTACATTGACTTGCACATTTGATCTCGTTGGGTAGTTGATTATATTTTGTGTGAGCTATGTATTCTAGGGATCTTAGTCCATATTTTGTTGATTTGATTTTTGGTATATGTAGTTTGTTGTGATTTCTTGTGTTGTGTTGGTGTACGTCGTAATTGTAATAGAGTGTAGTGTTGGAATGTGCCGAGTGTTGAATTACTTGTAATATAGTTTTCGTTATTTCAAAAGTGGGAATGGTATTAAAAGGAAGTATTTGGGTGTTTCTGTAGATGTCTTTGACATGTGTGTCCCAAGGTAAACTGAAAATATTTCGCAGGGCTCTATTTTGGACGACTTGGACTTCTGAAATCATTTTTTTTGTAGCAAATCCCCAGATTCCGGCGAGATATATTAGATGTGAGTGAATCATAGCATGGTAAATCGATTTTAATAGAGAGGGAGGAAGTAACCCGCGAAGTCTATATAAAACACCAGTTATAGGAGTAATTTTGGATAGAACATGTTTAAATTGGTGATTCCATGTGAGTTGTGAATCAATGAAAAGGCCAAG
This sequence comes from Hesperophylax magnus, assembly GCA_026573805.1. Taxonomy (NCBI): domain Eukaryota; kingdom Metazoa; phylum Arthropoda; class Insecta; order Trichoptera; family Limnephilidae; genus Hesperophylax; species Hesperophylax magnus. Next base: position 678,930 of record JAIUSX010000137.1, on the reverse strand, counting down.
ATATTTTGTAACATCAGCCCTTTCAAGGCGGTTATTATCAAGACTTATATTAAGACTTACATTTTTTTATTTGCAAACAGTATGTAATGTGTTTTTTTTATGTTTAGGCTAAGTTTGTTTAATCGCAGCCAGTTTGCCAGGCAAGCTACATCCCTTTCCATTTCCTTTTCAAGTTCGTTTAAATCATTATTGTGATAAAGAATCACTGTGTCATCTGCATAGAGTTGTATTGTACCCTTAAGTCCCCATTTAGCAATATCATTTATATATATTAAAAATAGTAATGGTCCAAGTACGGAGCCCTGAGGCACGCCACATTTTATCGTTCCCATGCTGCTTGTCCCTTTTCCAACAAAGGTCTGACAGTGTCGGTTAGAGAGGTAGCTACACAGTAACTTCAGGGGAGTGCCTACTATGCCTAGGTGTTCTAGCTTCTTTAGTAGTATCCCATGGTCAACCGTATCGAAAGCCTTTTTTAAATCTATAAATAAGCCTGCAGCATGCTTACCCTGGTCTTTATGCTTTTGGAGGGCGTATACAAAATCGAAGGCAGCACATTTTGTGTTAGATTGGTTTCTGAATCCATTCTGTTGGGATGCGAGTAAATTGTTTGATAGGAGATATTTAGTGAGCCTAAGCTTAATAACCATTTCAAAAACTTTAGAGACGACAGAGAGGATGGATATAGGACGGTAATTAGAAGGATTTTTTTTGCAATCATCTTTGTAAATCGGAATTGTTTTTGCTATCTTTAGTTGATCTGGGAAGATTCCACTATCCAGGGATTGATTAATAAGAAAAACAAGGTGGTCAGCTAATATATCTTTGCAAAAGTTCAGGTACACTGGTGTAATTCCATCTAAACCTGGAGATGCATTAGACTTTAGTTGAGAGATGATACTGAGAACTTCTGTTTTATTTGTTTTGGCCATGTATAATAGGGTGTATCGATTTTTAACTTTTTTTTGTTTTCAAATTCCAAGTTGAAAAAAAGTTGCTACTAGGTACCACAACTTACCACAAAAAGTTTTGGATTTTTAAAAAAATGTTTAGGTCTCCCGCACAAGGCCTAAAGTTTTAATTTTTTTCAAAAAATATCAAATTTTTTTAAAATTTTAAAAAATAAAATCGTAACTTTTGTGTTTATTCCAAGTTAAAAAACAGTAATATTAGGGCCTGTTGTTTGTGAATCTTATAATAGCTTCAATAATAATTAATAAATAATTTTAATAGCTTCCTTATCATTTCCAGTGGCTTCGTAGATAGTATCATTTTGTTGCAAGATCATGTCTAATATTTCAGAATCTTGTGTTTCTTTTTCGATCCCCTTCAAGATAACATTAGGTCTAAGACCCTCATGAGCAACCAAGTTACCATTGGTCAGCCCTGGAATTGCTGTTAGGATCTTCTGTGCATCTGACTTTTTAGGGCAGGTAATTATGACCTTGTTATTTTTGGCCTTTGACATACCACTGACACCCACTCTGAGGTCGGCTGGCTTGATAATATCCTTTATTGTTGAGGTGATGGATTCTGACGTCGCTTCTTGGTCTGATGACGACACTATTACGGCATGTCTGGTGCGATCTCCTCGATTCCCTACTGCCGAGGCGTAACTGAGTACGGGTTCTTTTTGAGCGTTGGCGCATAAAGCTGACATTTCCCTACAGTGTCTTTCTTCCATCTTCAGTTGACATTCTGCATTCTGCACCTTGGTTTCAAGTAATTCGACTTCCAGAGCATGAAGTTGTTTTCCCAGTGTGGCTCCTTTCTCAATTATCTCCAGTAAAGATGAGATTATAGTGTCGCGGACTTCTTTGGTTATGTTATTTTTGAGAGGCTCGGCTGCTTTTAGTGCCAGAGTGGCAATTTGGACAATATTCATGGCTGTCTCGGACTGTTTCGTTTTCTGGAGAGAAGCATATTGGGGGATTTCAGCAGAAGTCAGAATCGGTTTGGTTTTGAGAGGAGGACTTTTGTCTTCGTTGATAGATGGAAGCGCTGGACTGGACTCGTGTGTTATTGGTGAGGATCTTGTAGTAGAGGAGAATGTTGTTGCGGTGGTGGTAGAAAGAGCAGAGTTGGTGTTAGTGGGGATTGACGCTTGTTTATTAGTCTTAATTTCCTTCTTTTGTCGTTTATCCACAACTTTTCTGCTTTCAGCTCGGGTTTGTCTTGGGAACTTTACTAGTTCTGGACTGCTACTGCTCCGGATTATCGGTGACCTCGGCGTGGTTCCCGATTTTTTAAAAGGATCTTTAGCCCGTGGGGGGGTACACGGGGGATCTGCCATTTAAAGTTTATTTTAATGTTTACATGTCACTAAGACTTGTATTGTATTTATTGTAAATTTTCGCTTTTGGAATAGATAACGCCTATTTGTCTGCAATCGGACTAGCACTTTATTTGTATAATGGGAATTGGCAAAGATGCGCCTGTTTTCCGCAAATCGGCTAGCACTGGTAAAAGGTAAACAAAGTGAGCTCACTTTCAACCAATCGTCATGCAGCTACTTAGACTACCCGGTTTTAACAATATTATTGTTATTCGCTAGAATATCACTTGTAAAAATTGCACTTGTAATATTTTCCGATGGAATACCGAGAGGATAAAAGAACACCGTTATAGCCCGCACAAAACTGCACTTATTTTCAAATTTGTATGCTCGAATTCACTTTTTTACACACTTTCGGTTGATTATCGTATGAGCGTTTAATAGGCCACTTGCATGTATTTTGTACACAATCCTTTCTTCAGCTTACTACAGCTTTGCACTGTCACTGTTAATAGCGTTTTATGTCGTATAAATCTGTTTTTTAGCAAATATTTCACTATTTTAAATGGAGCAGTATAAAGGATGACATCTGTCATTGACAACCATAATTTACTTTAATAATTTAAATAATTTACTTGGTTTGCCACGACGCGAGATAAAACGTTTTAGTGCATTTAAGAAGCTCTCTGTGCTCAGAGACAGTACAATCTCTAGATGTACGGCCTTTGAAACCATTTATATAAACAAACAAAGATAAGATTTTACGTTATGTGTCTTTCTGTGAACACCAGACTTGATCATGATTGGCCCACATTAGTCCACTCCTGTTAACTGAAATGGCCTACATTTGGTTATCCTTTCAGCCGGAAGATCGGCTATCAGCTGCTGCTCCGGTCAGGGATTGCATCTATAACATATGTATTATACAATATTTTATTATCCTTTTCACAATATTAGTACCCATGATTGGTCAGAATTTCATTCTGATTAATGCTAATAGAGCTTGCGTACCCGCATGCAAATTTAAATAATGATAATTTTTTTATAATAAGTTCTGTTAATTTATGATGTGAAGGTAATAAAATTGGATGTTGTTGGTTTTCTGCTTTGATTATAAAAATGACATTTATATAATCAAAGGTTTTCTGATACCATTTTTCTTTTGGATAGCCTGCCCCCCACTCGAAGTAAATCCTTGTGAATATAGCGCGTTTTTTCGGTGAACACTTAACATAATTCATTAATCTTTATAGTAAAATAGCTCCACAGAGTTCCAATTTGGGAAGAGATATGGTTTTAAGAGGCGCTACCCGCGACTTTGATATTATTAAATTGGTATATTTTTTACCCAAATCATCGGTAGATATCATATAAATGCAAGCCGAGTATGCCTTTTCTGAAGAATCACAAAATCTATGCAATTGCAAGTTTACTTGATTCTGGCAAATTATTTTTCTAGAAATTTGCAAGTTATTTAATAGCGGCAATTCATTTGTATAAAATTCCCATGCATTCATCATGTCAATTGGAATATTTTCGTCCCACTGAATATTTGACTTCCACAGTCTCTGCATTATTAATTTTGCGACCAACGTAACTGGTCCTATTAATCCTAAACGATCAAATACAGATGCTATTGCCGACAGCATTTCACGCTTGCTTTTAATTTGCTTATTTATTGGATTCACTGTGTATACAAAATTGTCCAATTGATTATTCCATGACAGACCTAATATTTTTCCGTCATTTGATTCGTCACTAATAATCATACCTGACATATCCTCTTGTTTTGTACAGAACGAGGGTATATTTGATCGCCATTTCCGCAAATTCATTCCAGCTGATGCCAAGATTGATATTAATTGTTCTTTAATTAATAGGCAATTTTGTTCACTTTCATCACCCGTTATCAAATCATCCATATAATAGTTATGTTTTATAATTTGACTGACCTTATGATTTGTTTCGAGATTTTCATTTGCCAACTGCTCCAGGCATTTGGTTGCCAAAAATGATGATGGCCCCAAACCATAGGGGACGGTATTGAGTTGATAATGTTGAATTTCTTCATCGGGAGAGTTTCTCCATACTGTGCGTTGCAGATCCCTATCTTCAGGTTGCACCAATATCTGCCTGTACATTTTCTCGATATCAGCTGTTAATGCGTACTGGTGCTTTCTGAAAACTAGTAATTGCGCGCATAAATCCTTTGTAAGATTGGTCCTACCATGAGGGCATCATTTAAAGATACTCCAGTAGATGATTTTCATGATCCATCAAATACTACCCGAGTTTTGGTGGTTGTACTGGACTCCTTCAACACCGCATGATGCGGTAAATAACAATAAATTTTATCCAGAGACGGCGCTTCACACCGTGTCATGTGACCTAAATCATGATATTCTTTGTACTTTTCCATCATATTAGGGTTGACACAAAACTTCCTCTGCAGATTACAGTCTTTTTTCTGCCATAGGCAGTGTTTCGCCCAACTGTTTAATACAGGGGCGCTGCGGTAATCTTACCGTGAAACGACCTTCGTCATTTCTTTTAAGCGTATCGTTGAAATTTTCTTCACACGCTCGCTCTTCATGATTCCTGTGTTTTATTGGAAGTAATTCCTCCAACCTCCAGAAATTTTCAATTTGTTTATGGATTGAATTTAATGATAGAAGACAAAAGTTTACAGGCCTTTTCATTTTTTACAGGCCTTTCGAAGATAGGTCCTGACACCAGCCATCCGAATTCAGTCCTCTGTAGTATAGGTCCTGAATCTCATTTGATCTTGCTGCAGAATTTCCCAGAATGTATCTGCTCCAATCAACATATCTATAGGGCTGGTTTCGTTGAAATGAGGGTCAGGTAGCTGCAAGCTATTCAATCCTGGCACATTTAGAATCAAAAAAAATTTGCAATTATAGATTCTATGATCTCCCTTGCAAATTATACATTTAAATTTTTGTGGCGCTAATGAAACCAAAGCCTCCTTCTTAACATTGGAAGAAAATGATTTTCCCTGGCTATGCTTTTTCTCAACTGGGGCTGAGAATTCTAATACCTGGACGCGATCCGATAAACTTTTAATAAATTCAGCATACGTAGGAAGTTTATCTAGAGTTGCAAATGTTTCCCAATGAGCCCTGATGTCATTATCCAGTTTGTGAGACAACAAATATATTAGTAGTACATCCCAATTATCTGTGAGTATGTCTAAATTGTTCATCGATTTTAAATGCAATTTAGCTTCATCTAACAGGTTTCTTAAAGCTATATGATTTTCATATTTTATCTCCGATAATTTAAATAAAGCATTATGGGTAGGTAAAGAATTAATTAATTTTGCAGCATATCCGTGCAGACAAGATTTTAAGTAGTATAATTTCTGCATTTTCTCCAAAGATGAGTTATTGCCAATCAATGCTGTAAAGGTATCCCTGAAATTTAACCATTTTGCATAGTCCCCATTGAATTTGGGCAATTCCAAAATCGGCAATTTTACATTATTTGATTTTGAGGGTTGATCTTTAATATATAATTTATCCTTGGCTTTCGACACAACATTAAAATAAGCGTTTTCAAACGTTTCGCGTTCAACACTTTTTTCTACTTCGTCTGGAGCTAAAAGTTCAATTTTTGCTTATATTATGTCGAAATCATCTAATATCGGTTTTATCTTTATAATCTTATTTCTATCTCCGTGTGTGACAATCAGTTAGATCTCAACCTTTAAAAAAGTTTTAGGAAAGCATTTAAATTATCGTATAGATCAACAGATATGAAGTGTCAACTTAGTCACAATATGTATCCCTTATTTCAAATATCAGTTTCATATAAGATATCATTGTTTTGACAGAATATTCCAAGCAAACATATTTAGCTCATAGGATTACGTTACAACTATGTTTGTTTCAGGTATATATATCTGTTTTGGCGTTTACCAATTACCAAACCCTGCGACAGTGGTGCCATGGATCTACTAAAACCAGAAACTGTTTCCATCAAAACGGAACCAGGGCCCCAGGAAGAAGGCGGAGGTGAAATGCCGTACACGTATATGCATTTCGACCTCCCAGATGTAAAGAAGGAATAATTGCAATATGCGGAGAGTACTCAGACAGCCAATTAGTTGCATTGCTTATGAAAAATAAATTATATGTTATTAATCCAAGTCCATTTTGGATAGCCATGGCGACAGAACATAATATTTTGTTAACACTGTCCTCCTTAGCGGCAGCTATTTTAGTTTTCATCATAATATATATCTTTGCCGGAAACAGCGAAACTACAACATTAGATAAACTTAATAATTTTTATTTACTTTTTGTGAATACCCCACACGTGTCCCAACTCTTGAACTCTCAACCTCTTGGCGTAATTTAATGTTGTGTGGCGGACGTGAAAAGGACGGGATGGAGATAGGGAGGTGAAAGGTGGGAAGTGCCTGGCTATACAGATCTTGTCATTTCAATCAATGTTTTAATAATGCATTCTTCATATTACACCAAGGCGAAACCGAGAGTATTTCCTACACTGGGATGTGCCACAAGAATACATTGTGAATTACCATGAATTAATTTAATAAAATTTGCTTCCCACGCTGTGGATTTTATCCCGGGACCTCCAGATTACTAGTCGAGAACCATATTAATTTTTTATTATTTGGTACAATATCTTACATTTCTTAAGACAGTTTTGTAATATTGGGATCACTGGGTGGCTAACCCGAAATGAGGCCTCCATTTTAAAATAAAAAAAAAATCATAATACATTTAAGGAAAATATATAAAATGTTAGTGAAGAAAAAAAAATGAGTTAAAGATAAATTTAAACTGAAAAATTAGTGTTCAAAAATTCAAGTAAATTAAAATAAAATTTTAATGAAATAAAGTAAATAATCCTTTTATATATATTATGTTTGTGAGTGATGTTTGTTTTATGTTAGTTACGTGTAAGTTTGATTATTTTTTGTTTTTAAAATATGGTAATATTTTTTTTTGTTCTATAATCCATTGTGTAATTTTGTGTTAGAATTAATTGTTGTTTTCCTCAATTTTATTTTCAAGTATTATACAGTTCAAAGTTTGTGGCATAAGAAGTGTTTTATAGCATGGTATTGATAGTGTATTTTTCCAAAACATGTAGGTATTTACCGTGGGAGTTTTTATGTTTTCTTTGTACGTTTGTCTAACTGGTCTGTGAGTGATATTTTGTGTATGATGGAATTTGTTTTTTGGTCAAAAATGTAGTTAAGATGTGTTTTAACGTTTAATTGGCGTATGTCTAGTATGTCACAACTGTTGAATATTTGGTCCGTATCAGTCAGTCTATGTTTTTTTTAATATTACCTTAAAGATCGTTTTCTGTGCGATTTCTAATTAATTGATAGCCGAGTTTGTTGCTCCTCCCCAAGAAATGATTTCATATTCTATAATTGATTGGCAAAGTGCCAAGTATATGCCAAAGCTTACGATAAGTGCTCGATTCCTCAAGTTTCCACCTAATCCTCATACGTTAAAAATACATATAATTGGAAGAAAACATCCTTCCATTGAATTAAAACAACAACTCAATACTGAATGTGCTCAAGATCAAATGCTTAATCCTTCTGAGGCGGACATTCGGGGTCGTTCTTAATGATTTTCATAAATTAACCTTAAACTCTCTTCGCAGATTTCTCACTTCTGCAGGGTTAATCGATGATGTATTTTATCGTTTAGACTTTAAGCCTTTTTTAAATATGTTTTACATCGATGATCAATGTACGTACATGTTGTTTTATAGCTTGCATTAATGTGGAGACTGTTACCGTCAAGGGCGTCGAACGTCGGGCGCCGAGAAGATAATGATGGGGGATTCTCTTGTATGGAAATTGACATAGACCTGCCGGATGTTAAAAAGGAATGCTTAGAACGCTTTGAAAGAATTGACCAGTCCGGTAAAAACAATTTCTGTTAATAATTTCTGCCTTCTTATTTTGTTTACATTTTAATCAATTTTCTGTGCTTTCTTACGCTTAGTGTAGATATTAAGTCGTTTTATGCCTTTACAATCATTTTTTTTCTATAGATCTGAAGATCCATCCTGTGGAGAAACAATTATATTGTCCTCATTGTACCTATTCCAAGTCGAATTTCAATTTCATTTTTCAGGCACTCACGCATCCATATTGGAAAAAAAAATTTGTCATGTTCGGTGTGCAACTATTTATATTCTCGAAAGGGCAATCTGATGAGACACATGCTGACTCACAGAAGAGAAAAACTTTTTTCATGTGCCGAGTGCAACTATTTATCTTCTAAAAAAAGCAAACTGACGAAACACATGCTGACTCACTGTGTAGAAAAACCTTTTTCATGTTTCGAGTGCAACTATTCATGTTCAACAAAGCAAAATCTAAAAGTTCACATGTTTACACACAGCGGACAAAAACCTTTTTTCATGTCCTGACTGTAACTATTCAAGTTCTCAAAGGGGAAATTTAAATACTCACATACGCAAAACTCATCAGAGGCGGTTCTAGGGGCCCGGAATAATAAGTCGTTTGAAAACTGAATGTGCGACATGTTAAAAATATCCAGAGATCTTCTTCAGCTCAGGGAATATTCATTGCCATTTAGCTATTCCATTTATCCAGATTCCTCTTCTTTATCTCGCTTCTGTGGTTTAATCTTGCTTCATCGTTGCGTTGATATTTATTTCAAGTTATTAATTCAATGTTCAATTATTGTTAACTTGAACTTTATTCAAGTTCTTGATGTAAAACGTAATTAAGATCAAAATTAATCCACTGAAATTGCGTGAGACCTATTTAACGTCCGGAAAATTATAAGTAAAAATATCTAGCCTTGTATTGTATGAATTTGATGTTTCTAGTGGGGAATTTCAAGGTTCTCATGTAGGTCTGATTATGTGCTTACCATTTATCAATGATATAGTTTCTTTATTTTATAAGAATGTTTATCTTTCAAAAGTATCACTAATAAATTGATCCGGTCGTCGTTTTCGATGATACGAAGTCGTTCGTTCCCCATGATGAAGTTTTTACAAATAAAGCACTTACATGTTTTTACATCGTACAAAGTTCTAGTGATTATTATTAAAACGTTGTCATTACGCTGGTCAGAAGCATTCTTGAATATTGTTATTCCTCTTTCTCGTCACTTTATACAACATGCATTCACAAAAAAAAAACAATACAGTATACATTTTTAAGAAACGTAAATTAATTAATTATTGGATATTGTTAATAACACTGATTTAGTGTTGTTAATTAAACTACCCGAATCGTCACAGCAAAAATTCATGATGTTTTATTCTAATTATTTAGAATCATAATCGGACTTTTAGAACATTTCTTTCCTTAAAAATTAAATATATTTCTATTTATTTATAATCCCTATATCATTTTGTTACTATGATTATAAGATTATTATAACCCCTTTCGCACTAAAGATCTTTATTAAAAAAATTATATCTACGTAAGTATTTAAAATACAAAACAAGCATGTTAATACATGTATTAAATCCAAACTGATCATCATTTATTTAAGATGGTTAGTTACAACCGTCGATAGAATTTGTGAATCAGAGGGTCTTTTTCTAAGTATAAGCTTGTATGTGGCATTATGTTTCTATTTCCCGTATCAATTGATTTTTACAACAGGTTTCTTCAAAAACGATAAATACACATTTCACTATGGTCATATTTCGATGGCCCAGTATTAACAGTAAGCAAGTCGAAAAAAACATAAATTGCGATATGGGTATCAAAATATTTGCCAAATGTAGTTTTTCCCAGTTTTAAACAACACTTAAATCTATAAAAATGTTCTACTCCTGAAGAGTCGCAAACATGTTTAAAAATATCCAAATATTTCAAATATGTACCCAGTTTTATTTAAATCTATTTTGAATTGTTATAGGATATTTGGTTTCAGTGACAGCAACGGAACCGGTTCCTCGTAAAGGATTCCGTTCATAAAAAAACCACTTTCTAGATCGATATCTTCGGGAATTTCGTAGGGAGAAAGTTTGTCATCAACTTAACCACAGACGACCAAAAATAAAACGGTGGTTCAGTCCAGATAGTGCTTAACGATAGAGAAATCACAAGGCCATTTAAAAAAAGTTCGACCATAGACAATATAACTCCACTTAAAGAACATCGTTCATTCATTAGCCCAAAAAAAGGAACACGAAGAACTCACAGCTATGCACATCTTTAAAAAAATGTATTATCAAAAATATATTAACACAAAACAGGGTCAGTACCACCGATGTATTGAGCATTGATTTATATTTTTAAGTAAAAGATAATACTAATAAATCTAAACCAGTGTTTTCCACGGTGGGGCGTACGACCCACCGGTGGGGCATAGCGCCTCAGTGGTGGGGCACCACGCTTCAGAGATGAGACACGTAGGTATTCCACATAAAAAGGGGAATACTCATCGGTCATACAAAAAAATGCCTGAGGTACAAAATTGAAATATACGCCAAATTGTACTTAAAATATAATAAAACCCGTTACAATTTCAATAATTATCTAAAAACACAGAAACTGTGCAGGATGTAGACAATATACTGCTTAATTGTTTTACATATAATTTATAAGTATAATGAGGAAATCTTTAATTGGTTTCTCAGGTAAATTGCACATGTACAAACCAACCAAGTAACTGTTAATTTTGCTAAAATAAAATATATAATTACATTCAAAACATGATACAAGATTTTTCCTAAGCATGAGTGCGAATTTGTAACAATAAGCTTGATATCCGTGAACATGAATGATCACAGTAAGAACATGAGAATGGATTTTGCTTAGCATCAGTGCGAATGTGTTCTTAACCCTTAATTTGGCAACGAAGAAAAAGTTAAAAATACCTTAATATTTATTTAGTTGAGAGTAAGAATATGCAAAAAAATGATATATGTAACATAGCAGTAAAGCTGAATTTGGCATAAACAAAGTTAAACAGTGGCTAGATAGTAATCTCCTCACTCTAAACTCGGATAAAACGAAATTCATCTGCTTCAGTTCAACTCAAGCGGGTCAACCACAAGAAATTATTAACATTAGAATACACCATTGTTACGACATTATTACATGTAAATGCAATACCCTAGAATGTGTGGACAATATAAGATACCTAGGAATTATCATTGATAAATTTCTGAGATGGGACAAACACATAGCCTTTACTTCCACAAAGGTCAGGAAACTTACACATCTGTTTATAGCAATAAGAAATATTCTATGTCTAAATGATTTGAAACGTATTTACTTTGCAATGTGCAATTCCATATTAGACTATGCTTCCTTAGGTTGGGGAGGTTGTGCTAAAACCATACTCGATCCCTTAGCTAAATCCCAGAAATCGCTTATAAGAGTCATACTGAAAAAACCTTTCTGGTACCCCAGCGATTCATTGTTCGCAGAGTTTCGTGTTCTTGATGTAAGACAATTATACATGAGGAAAATCATATTACATACTCAAAAACAGAGGCACTACTTAGCTTCCGTAAACCACTGTCATAATACACGACATGCAAAAAAAACCCAACAGTTCCGCCCACCACTTCCTCATCTTTAGCACAGAGAAAATTCTCATACTTAGGCCCTAAACTGCTCAATCTCATACCTGATGCATGGAAGGCAAAGAGTACTAATATTCTGCGTATGCAGGTAAACAATTGGCTTCTGGTCTTGGGGAGAGTTGAATGCGAGAATATGCTAAAAAACAGTAATTGAATTGTAAATTTTGTTTTTCTTTACATTCTTCTTTACATTTTAATTTATATTGGTATTATATTAGCATTACAGGAACTGTATTTTAACATAAAGAAAGTTCTAAAATTGCTCAATTCTTCGTGATATTTTTCCTTAAAGGAAAAGTTCCTTCTTTACTTTCATTTTTTTATTTTTTATTTTTTTATTTTTCATTTCCTTGTTTTATCTATTAATATTTCTTTAGTTTATTATATCAGCTAAACAATAGTAAAAAAAAAAAAAAAATGTCGTGGTATAACTGAAAGTATACTAGATTATGAATATACATTTGTATTACTTTACCAACAGAATTTCTTCAATTCAGTTTCATTTTCAAATTCATTTTCTTGTTTTAATATTTCTTTAGTTTATTATGTCAGCTAAACAATAGTAAAATATGTCATGGTATAACTGAAAGTATTCTAGAATATGAATATACATATGTATTATTTTAACAACAGAATAGTCAACACTATAATTTACATGTAAAAACATTATCATATTAGAATGTCCTAAAACGGGCAATCGCCTAGTTGGACATTTTAAGTTCATTAATTGTATTATGTAATATTTACAAACAAACAATAAACAATAATAAACATATGCTTACTTTCGTAAAAAAACAATGTCCGTCACATCGGACATTGCCATATATGTAAAAACTGACTTACCAATTTAACTGTCCGGTCTGGCGGACATTATCAAATTAGGGCAAAATAATAAATAAAATTATTTCAAAATTTTATTAAGAATAAAATCACTTATAATTAATTAAACCACATAAAAGATAATCTTAGTCGGGATGGAAATCTAAAAAACAATTTCTTGCATTTTTTCCAGTCGCAAAGCAAAGTCGTGTCTGACATTTTATGCAGTACACCACAGTTTTTTTTGGCAGTACCTGCAGCGCCCTTCCTCCATGGTCTGCGGGAAATGACCTGAATTGTCATATTTTACTGGACTGGAAGGGCGTGCCACATGGGGCTTGTTGACTTTTGGGACTCCGATTTTGCTCCGATTGGCACAACGATTTTCAGAGATAAGATTCTCATACACAGCATATCTGAAAGCTTTCAGTGCCATCTTCTTTTTACAATTGCCTTCATTCGCCTTTCTGTGAACCAACCAAGCATTGTTTAGACAAATGTCCAGCAACTGCCCAAAAATGCCCATGTACCAGCGTCGTGTTTTGAATGGCGTTTTGTACAGTGATATCAACATATCGGCAAGGTCGACTCCGCCCATATGTCTGTTATACTGTCGCACAATTTGTGGACACTGTATATCTACTTTCTTCTTCACGTCCTTCAAATAACGCAGGATCTTCTCCTAAATATTATCATCTATTCCAACTTCGCTTGAAAATTTTAATATTAGTATTTCTGAAGACGAAAAACCTGAAAGTAATGCAATTTAATGCGACTTACCTGATTCAATGCCTCTTACTCCTATTCTCCAAGACCTTCAAGAATCTAATTATGAAAACTTACCGTCATTATCTGCAATCCCTTCACTTACATCTACACCTATCACACCAGGAAATCCTGTTAGGTCATGGAAACGGATTGTAAGATCAAAACAGGTTCCAAAAACACCAGCGGCAGAGAGAGCCAAAAAACCAAAGAAGTTTCAGTTGGCTTACAAATGGAAACTAGCATCGTTTCGCCACAGAGCGACAATTGAAGATAATGCAGAAAGCGATTTTGTCGATTTACCGGATGCTACCTCATCCCCCTTGACTTACTTCTATATGTTCTTTTCTAAGGATATACTAACAGACATCGTTGACCAGACTAATTTCTATTCAGTTCAAGAGTTGGGCAAGTCAACACTATTGACTGAGGATGAGTTGAAAGATTTTCTGGCAATTCATCTAGTTATGGGTATAGTCGGGATGCCTTCATACCTCGATTATTGGTCGCAAAAATTCAAATATGCCAAAGTTTCTGACATGATGCCTCTGAAGCGTTATCAGAAAATACGGCGTTGGTTGCATTTCGCAAATAACAACCTGGAAGATGGAGACCGGTATTATAAAATTAGACCTATTCTGGAAAAAGTAAGGCAGAATTGTTTGAGACAGCAGGGAACTGAAACACAATATAGTATAGATGAAATGATGATATCCTACATGGGAACAAAAGCAGGAAAACGAAAACAATATATGAAGGATAAGCCAAGCAAATAGAGGTTCAAAAATTATGTAAGGGCTGGGGTCTCGGGTATCATCTACGACTTTATACTTTATGGTGGTGAAGATACCTTCCGTAACCATACTTTTTCCGAAGAATTATGTTAGAGAGTAAAATATTAAGAGTTCAATTTTTTTTGATAAGAGAGAAATTTTGTTATTAAGAGAAGCTATTATAATAGAGCATTTAGTTTTAGAATTAAATTATGTGATAATTTTCCAAAGTTATAGAATTTATCAATATTATAATATTGAGACCGAAAAAAGGTGTTCCTAATCTATATTAACAAAACGTTGTATTTAGAAACATTACTTATAATTTAAAAAAAATGAAGTAGTTTAATATTAAGAGTGAAAAACAGCCAAATCCTTTATTAATAATGTTACTGCGCTATGAAAACCTGTTATATCACAAATGTGTTAATTATTAAATATATATTGAATTTATTAACTCTTCTATTGATTTATATTATAAATAATTAAAAATACACAATACTGTATTAGAACCGTTCCTTAAAATTTTTTTTTTTTTTTTAAGAACGTTTTTTGTCTCTCCTGTAAAGTTACCTATTTGGCCGTTAGCAGCTTTACACTCTAAACCGACTAGTGTCGCGAAGCTGCGACTCCACTATATTTTTAGAGGTGGTGCAGAGCAAAGCCCTATGCCACATGCCCAAAGGACCAGTCCCAAACTACACCGAATGCTAGGTTATGGGACGATTTTATGCATCCGACAAACCCGATGGACAGTGCAATAGTCAAAAAGGCATAAATCTGGGCTTCTGGAGCACAAGATAAGCCCAGATTGGAATGCAGGAAAGATGGACTCACCCGTTGATGATTATCACACGTCTCCAGGAGTTTTGGTTGATTTCACTTCACAAATATATGTATAATCGCCCTGTCTGATATTAGTTATCACTACGAATTCTGATGCGCAACTGACACCACTTGTCCGATTTTACATGTGTCGCAACAATAATTTTATTATGGTGACATTTTGGGATGGGTAAAAGGGTAGGTAGGACATTTGCGGGATTTTGTATTGACATTACACTTGTCCATTAAGCCTGTGGATGCATACCTAACAATCCCCTATATATTGCGCGAACATTCTCCCGGCGTTGAAAGTAACTTCCGAAATTTTAGGTACTTTCAAATAAAGTAAAGAATTAAATGTAAAACGAAGTAAGATAAAATATAAATATTCTTATCAATACGCTATTAATATTACAAGTTAAAACGAAAATTAAAAAAATAATGAAATAAAGAAATAATAATTATTGTGTAGGCAAAGGACACAATTTGACGACTGGTCGTTTAAAGTTCCCGGAAGGGGTCCTTACGCGTGCGACACGAACCACTCCGTCTTTACCAGGGAACACCTCCTCAACAACGCCCACCGGCCAATAAAGTGGAGGCGCATCCTCTTGATGCACCAATACTATGGTACCTACTACAATGTTATTCGCAGGACTATTCCATTTTTTTCTCATCTGCAGAGAGTGAAGATACTCTATATGCCACTGTTTATATTTATTGATCCGGCAAAATCTACACCCGTATGTGTAAATGCCTTTGCTTCCTGAACTCTAGCTGTAGGTAAATCTGCCATTAGCGGTATAATATTAGAAGGTGCAGTTTTAAAACAGAAATTACAAGCATGTACTCTTTTGCGTATTAGATTTCTCCCGATAAGATCCAATAACGCTGTCTAATTATTGACATAAGGAGATGTGCACCAGTATGACAATTCACACGATGGTGAAAGTCTATAATTATATCGACAATATGATCCTGTCTTGGCAGAAGTACTGGATGTTTGTTTTCAAAAGGCATATTCGCGTTTGTTAATCTACCACCTATACGTAACAAGCCATTATGATCTAGGAACGGAATTAGTTTTCGCATTGAAGGTGAGCATAATTTAATCCTCTGTATCTGTAAAGCTTTTAATACGGAGGAGATATAAGGAGGAGAATACTTTGGAATTGAAAAAATCGCATACATTTACGATAACGTCAATAGAGGAAAATTCTCCGATATATAATCTCGAACTGAAAATGATTTCAGCAATGTTTAATTCCGTGGAATTTATAACTGTTGAGCGTGATAACTTTCGCATAAATCGTAAAATATATACCACAATTCTCAGCAGTTTTGGCCATGAGGAAATTTTTAAAGCGAGATTATATATCGGAGAATTTTCCTCTATTGACGTTATCGTAAATGTATGCGATTTTTTCAATTCCAAAGTATTCTCCTCCTCCCGTGAGGGGGAAAATCTTTCGACAGGCCACTCGGATACTGGGTTTGCAGCCCAGGGCGGACCGTGCCACCAAAGAGAATGATCGACCAGCTGAGCAGGCAGTAGTCCTCGTGATAAACAATCACTAGGATTGGTAACGCCATCTATGTGATAAAAATGTTTCGCGGGTAAATTTTCCTGAATTTCACTAACTCGATTAGCTACAAAAGTTTGCCACCGGTGCGGGGACGAGTGAATCCAAGAAAGTGCTATTTTTGAATCTGAAAAAGCAAATATATCGTTCATTCTATAAGTATCTATAATAGATCTAACGAGTCTAGATAAAATAAGGACAGCGCATAATTCCAATCGAGCGAGCGACACTGTTTTCAGAGGGGCCACCTTGGATTTAGAACATATCAAATTCATTGTAGTGTTTGTACCCTTATCCGTTACATGAAGGTATATTACACAACCGTACCCTTTCATACTCGCATCTGCGAAGGCGATAATATTTATCGTGCAGTCCCCCTTTACTCCCAAATATCGAGGTAAATTTAAATTAGAAAGCATCGGTAATTCTTCCTTGAATTTGACATATCTATTAACAATACTTTGGGGTAGTTCCTCGTCCCATCCTACTTTCTCTAACCACAGCTCTTGTAAAAGTAATTTGGCATATAAAATTACCGGAGCAACCAAACCTAATACATCGAATAAACGAGCTATTGTGGAAAGAATTGATCTTTTACATATAGTTTTCTCCTCCGTCGGACATATCATAAATCGAAAACAATCAGATATCGGATCCCATTTTAATCCTAAAATGCTACAATTATCCGAAAAATCCACTGTCGCGCGGTGCGACTCTGGTAATTGGGCCAGTAAATGAGGAGAATTACTCGACCATTTGACTAATTCAAATCCTCCACACTTGAACATCGCCATTAAATCTGTAGCCAAAGTGATGCCTTCACTTATAGTATTTACAGAATATACAAAATCGTCCATATATAAATCATTAATTGCAACTTCCGCCGCTTTCGGATAACGATTTCGTTCATCGCTAGCTAGCTGCCGTATAGTTCGCATTGCTAGGAATGGTGAACAGTTCAAACCAAACGCGAGTGAATTAAATTGATAAACTCCAATTTGTTCATCTTCGTTAAATCTATAAAGAATTTTTTGATTTTTTGCTTTCCGTTTCCATTATAAGTAGATACATTTGCTTAACATCTGCGGTTAATGCTACAGCGAATCAGCTAAATTTAATTAAAAGTGTAAATAAATTAGTTTGCAAATTTGGACCTGTATACAAAATATCATTAAGTGACAACCCTGAACTGATCTTTGTACTTGCATCTAATACAACACGAGTTTTAGTTGTTGATTTATCTTTACGAATTACTGCGTGATGAGGAATGAAATATCCCTCATCAATATAAGATGAAGACGGAAATTCAACCCTCATTTATCCCTTTTCCAGATATTCAGAAACTACTTCATTATAACTGCAATGCAATTCTAGCGACGTATTAAATTTCCGTTCTAAATATTCATATCGACGCTGCGCGACACGGCGCGAATCACCTAAATTATTAGGATCTATCTTAAACGGTAAAGATACAATATACCTTCCCGATTCATCCCGTTGGACTGACTCGAGGTACATTTTTTCACATTCTGCGTCTTCAGCACTCATCAACGACTTAATAGGCATGTCTTCCATCGTCCAAAACTTGGATAACGCATTATATAAATCTACATTGGTTATGAAGCCGAACGTCCACGAAACCTCCGGCGTACACGTAGGTATTTCACCCATTACAACATATCCGAATACTGTCTGTATAGCCGGTGGTGCATTCGTATAATGTTTAGATAAAACCTTATTCCCCAGCAGAATATATGGAAATAACTGTGCACCTAATAAGATATCAACATCGGATGGAACGTTCCAGGATTCATCCGCTAAGTTTAAACCCACTAAATGCTCACATGACTTTGTGTCAACATGTTGTGTAGGAAGCTTATCAGTTATTTTATCGACAACTAATAGACTAATTTTGTAAGTATCTTCTGAAACGCGGGATTTAATTTTTAACGCAACGTGTCCCAATATTGGTGTCTCTACTGAACCAACACTTTTAACTACTGAATTATTTAAAGGAATTATTTTAAGATTTAATTCATTACAAGTGTTTAAACTGATTAAATTTTGTTGCGAGGCGCAATCAATTAAACACCTTACGGTTACTTGATTATTTTTATTGTCATAAGCAAATAACTGCGCGGTTGACAGTAGTACATTCGTAGCTATATTACCGGCAGAAAAATTATTATGATGTTTATGATTACGCGCTATTAATGTAATGGCTTCGTTTTTCGATTGACTTTCAGTATTCACCGTGATCTCAAAATGCAGAGCGGTGTGATGTCGTTTTTTACAAATTCTACAATCCGATTTAAATGGACATTTCACAGTTTTATGTTTATCGCTTAAGCAGTTTACACATAAATTATTTAATTTTACAAACTGAAAGCGAGCATTTGGTCTTAATTCGTTAAATTGTTCACATTTAAACAATTCAACATGATCAGAATGATTACATTTCCAGCACCTGTTACGATTATTATTACTTGACTTCGGTTCGACCACAGCGAATGAATGCGTAACTTTGTTTTTATTATTAACAACTTTATTATCATTTTGCCCAGTTCGTTCTAGGATTTTGACATGCGACCGAATGTATTCTATTAAATCGGTATATGTAGGTATAGCTTTCTCCCGTATAGACATTTCGAAATTTTGCACCAACTGTATATCTAATTTTTTCAGTGCAATATGTAATATTATAAAATCGGTTAGGTCATCAATATCTAATTCCTTGAGTGCAGCTATGGAAGACGCAAACCGTTCGATAAAATTATTTAACTCATTTGGGTTACTAGGTGCCAATAATTTTAAATTCAAAATATTGTTCAGATAAAAGGTACCTAGAACGCGTTTGTCCCGATATTTCTTTTCGAGAGCTTCCCAAATTAAAAAAAATAATTTTGTTCGTTCGGAAGTATTCCCGCAAAAACTGATAACGCCTTTCCTTGGAGTTTCCATATCAGATATTGCATCTTTTGCGACGTATTCAAATTTTCATTTGAGTGAATGTTTAATTTAAAAGCTTCATAAAATATCGACCAATTCTCTTGATTACCATCGAACGATGGCATCTCGATCGGTGGGAGCTTAATTAATGGTGAATTATTTAACTTTTGTCGATCACGTAATGAATCTTGCTTTGCTATAATGCTTTCGCGTATAGAAACTAAAAAACAGTACTTATTTTCGAATTTACTCCATAAGTCGAAATTCATATTGTAATTTGAATCCTTTTTCAACTGAAGTGTATGAAATTCATCACAAAACGTGTTAAATTGTGCATAATATGTAGCTATGTTAACCGTTTGTTTAACAAAATCCTCCGAACTTCTCGTCTCCCTTTCCGCAATACTTTTCGCTTTCTCATATAATTCATTAACACGATTATGCATCAAATTAATCTTCGATTCTAGTAACTTGATTTTAATATCCTGAGTACTTTCGCTAGTCGCCATGATTGATTTTATGTAGGAATTTAAACACAACAATAATAACAAATACAACCTAGTACATACAAATTAACAAAGTATAAAGAGAAAATGATATTTATTCATAACTTAAAATATGTTAATTTTAAATACCCCGTTGGTAATCCGGCTCGAAAAAACCAAAAATGGTGTCGCGAAGCTGCGACACCACTATATTTTGAAAGGTGGTGCAGAGCAAAGCCCTATGCCACACGCTCCAAGGACCAGTCCCAAACTACACCGAATGCTGGGTTATGGGACGATTTATGCATCCGACAAACCCGATGGACAGTGCAATAGTCAAAAAGGTATAAATCTGGGCTTCTGGAGCACAAAATAAGCCCAGATTGGAATGCAGGAAAGATGGACTCACCCGTTGATGATTACCACACGTCTCCTGGAGTTTTGGATGATTTCACTTCACAAATATATAATCGCCTTGTCTGATATTAGTTATCACTACGAACTCTGATGAGCAACTGACACCACTTGTCCGATTTTACGTGTGTCGCAACAATAATTTTATTATGGTGACATTTTGGGATGGGTAAAAGGGTAGGTAGGACATTTTCAGGATTTTGTATTGACATTACACTTGTCCATTAAACCTGTGGATGCATACCTAACAATCCCCTATATATTGCGCGAACACTTACATTCATCATTATTGCATTGCACACACCGCTCTGTCCAGCTGAAATAAACATTATTATTATTATTATTATTATTATTATTAACTTAATCTTCATACACACTTCGTTCATCCTAGACACGAGAGACTGTTGATCATCCATACTATTAGCAATCAGCACCACATCATCAGCATACAACAGGCAACATACTTTCAGATTACTCAAATTCGCGAACAATCCCACCTCTTTCAATTCTTGCATAAAATTATCTATAGATTGAATAAACCACGGCGACATTACGCAGCCTTGTTTATCACCTTTTCTGATATCAAACCACCCAGTAAAACCACCGTTCACCGTAACACATGCAACGCTTCCCTCATACGTAGACGCAATTGCCTGAGTCAGATTCGTATTCACTCCATACATGGACAACACCTTCCATAGTTTTTTCGACTCGGTCGTATGCTTTTTGTAGATCTACAAAGTCGCAGAGTGTTTCTGGTTTTTTTACGTAGGTTTCTCAGTGAGCATACGCAACGAGAAGTTTTGGTCCATGCACCCCATTCCACTCATAAAAGCACCTTCACATCCCATATTTTATCCTTTTTTTATTTCTTACCCTTTCAATCAAAATTCTATAATACAGTTTGCAAACTGAACTTAGCAGGCTAATAACCCTATGATTCCCACATTCATACGTAACCCTTTACTTTTGTAATTATTTATTTATTTATTTATATATACGCCTAAAAAGACTTTAACATAAAAGTGATACATGATGCAATATACATAGGAGAATATCTGTATTATACAGGAGATAGGGACTGACAGTATATAGATGTAATCCATTGTAAAGTATGGCATGATAACAGTCCTTCTCCAATCTTAATGCGTGTAAGCCTGCTTTAAACATGGGTTAAAAAGATTCCACAACCATGTGAGAATTATACGGCTATCTCCTTTAAAATATTCAGCAGCAATATTGTCGAAACCGACCGCCTTACCATTCTTCATACATTTAATCGATCGTTTTATCTCATCCATGCTTATTTCGGTAATATTCACTCCATCATCATTCATATGTGATTCGCCTCTGGAATCACTGTCACTCTGGTCGCTTTCGAAGACTTCCTCAAAATACTTCATTCATCTCTCTTTTATTTTTTCCTCATTAGTCAAAATTTTTCCATCTTTCGATTTTATCACTTTTTATTTATAGCTTCCGTCTTCTTGGCCACTCCGGGACTTTTTGACTTCCTTCCAAAAAAATGTTTCCTTGGAAATGGTTTGTCATTTTAATTCCTCCTTCTTTTTCTTCCAGTCGTTTCTTTCGTTCTTTCACTCCAACTCTCACTTTTTCTTACACCACTTATTTACTTCTTTCACTCGATCCTTCTCTTCGCTGGAAGCACTGCCAGCCGCAATCAGACATAACCAAGCTTTCTTCTTCTCTGAATCCAGTGCTATAATCTCATCATCCCACCATGCATCACCTTTCTTCCTACCTTGCGTCCTTATTCAACAAACCTCTCTAGCCACTGGATTGCTTTTGCAAATTATCTCGTGATTCGGAAAAATATTTGTTTTAAAATTTTAGCAATTCCCGCGTCTATTATTTTGCACTGCAAACGATGCTATTGAGATGCTTTATCCGTTAAAACATAGATGTTGCAAATCCTAGGGTTGATAGGTCTTCTATGGAAATTTCAATTTGTCTTTTTTATTCCAAAATCTACTCAGATTAGCGATGGGCGGAATCGATGAATCATCGATGTTTTACTCGATCTTTTTTACCATTCGAAATATCTCGATTCATTGTCAGAATTAATTCGAATGCAACTCCGAGACAATCGTTTTGAAACGTCATCGAAAGCGTCGCTGTGATTGGTCAGAAATAATCGATGCCAGCCAAGCATTGTGATTGGTCAGAATTAATTCGAATGCAACTCCGAGACAATCGTTTTGAAACGTCATCGAAGGTCGTCGCTGTGATTGGTCAGAAATAATCGATGCCAGCCAAGCGTTGTGATTGGTCAGAATTAATTCGAATGCAACTCCGAAATAATCGTTTTCAAATGTCATCGAAAGTGAAATCGAGACAATCGCTCTGAAATGTCAGAAATCATTCGAATGTTCAGTCCGAGATAATCGTTTTCAAACTGTCAGAATTCGTTCGAAAACGCAAATCGATTCTCACATTCGAGAGGTTATATTTCGAGATGTCAAAATATCTCAGATTGCTTGACAAACGAAGTACATTGTTGGCTGCCTACTGAAGCATGTTGATGTTATAATCAACCTCGTGTGTGAATTGTAAATTATGAATTAATACTTTTAGGTGACGATTTACGTTTCCAGTAGGTATAGTTTATGTGTAAAAGATTTTCATGGTGATAGTTTTTCACAATTGAAGGTTACCTACATATGTTATTTTTAGGTTATGTATCATCTATTCGGGACATTCGGGTAGTTTATATTTAAAATAAAATAAACCAATAACTTAGCAAACACCATTTTTATATTTAATGCTGATCGGGTTTCACTACAACCGTAGCTTCTTCGGGCAGTATACAATATTCAGTATATATTAAACTCATCAAGTAACATGTGTTCGTTCATATAAACATAATATATCTGCTACCTATGCTACGAACAAATATATTTAATTTATTTGAAATTAACATGAATGAAATTAACATCGGTGTCTCTTAGTCAGTAATTAAAATGAAACGCTTTCTGTAGTAAAATAACTTTATTTACTTAATAATAATTTGTGAATTGCATACAAATTACAAATGAATGAATGGTTTGTTTTGGGTTCTAGTAGACGCCTACAACGTACATGAGATTTAGAGGTTATTTTTAACAAAACGGCATATAATTATAAGAGGTACATTATAAATATTATTAATTGGAATTTGTACCTACTGGCTACACTAAGTAGCTATTCAGCAGGAGCTTACAATATTATATAAAACAGATATCAAAGTACAGCAAATGAAAATTACAGCACAATAATAATGTACATAAAAATATTTTTCTTTGTACTTAAAAAACTTGTATAATAATTTATTTTAATTGTACGTATGTAGACATTCGAATCTTATTAATTATTTATAAAAATGTTAATTGCATATGCATACATATTTGAAATTCGTGGCTAACAGGAATAATACTAATGTTGCTAGCAGACAACAAGGGAATCATTGCCAGGAATGAAAATTAGTGATTGAAATTTCGCTAGTACCTGCTTACCAATTCGAGTTTCTATTTTCGAATCCTACCCCCCCCCCCCCCGACGGAAAAATTTTTGCCCCTGTCCGTAGCTATTGCTCCCGCACTCCGAGCGATTCATTCGAATGGATCATTCGATTCTTTTGATGTTTCGGATAAAAAAAATCGATTATATAAATATTTCGATCATTCCCATCACTAACTCAGATTGTGTCGCGTGCGTTTTACAACTGTCAGATATATAAATCATTGAAATGTCGTAAGTATATCATTTTAATTTAATATTATTGTACCAGTGTATCTGCTTATCATTTGTATAACTATTTAACGTGTTTTCAACTGTATTATATAAACATATTGTTTTTTTAATACATTTCTAAAACCAAATGTGATTTTTGCGACGCCATTACAGAATGTGTATTGTTTTTACAGATATCAATTTATTTAATTCACGTCTGCATTTCAAATAAAGTTATTCCATTATAGTGATTCGTAACAAAGAGAAAAATATAAATTTTTATATAGATTGGGTAATTTTTAAACAAGTTACTTGCATTTGAAATCTGTAGCAATTTGAGAACGAAAATTCGACATTTTAGGCAATTTATTGAATTAAGGTCCCACTACACAATACGTTTTCGATTATTTCGTTTTATAATTAATAAATTTATTTCAAATTTGAACGAATTCAATAACCTTCAGGTTTGAATGAATTAAAATATATATAAATATTTTTTTGTATGTAGTATTTTAGAAAATATAAGTATATGACTGTGGAGTGTTAGTATTTTTAATATTTTTAAAGTCGCTATTTCACTGTGGATCTGTGTTCTGCTATCATATTTTTTTTAAAGTATTTTTTACAGTGATCCAGCTTTACTAAAGGTGAGAGAGGATCGCGCCAGGGCCCAAAAGGCAGCAAGGGCCCAGTCTGCTTCCTCCCAACTGGAATTTGAATGCAGAAAGTTCCAGAAGCAGGCGGCGCGGATCCTTCTCCCCACTGCGCCCCCAAGAAACACAAAACAAGTAAGTGAACGTGTTTAAATATGCATGATACAATATTATTGTTTTCCTGAGTGTTCTGCATCAGTGAGAGTGAGTTGGATTAGCGTTGGTTATATGTACATTGTACACATGAGGTAGAATCGGAGCTGTCTATGACACTGATGTTGATTTTTTATTTATTTTACCTGGCTTTTTACAGATTCAGTTCACGCGTGAATGAGAACAATCCGTTTATGTGATTAGTGAATATGTTTTCAGAATTCCATCTCCGGAGAGAATAGGGTGTCCTTTTTCACTAGGGACACCAGCAACATTACCTTCGCCAGTTCCCCCAACATGTTTGACATCTCCCGCTACCTTCACTCCCTTACCTGGGACATCACGGGATGAACCGCGGTGGGGTGATGATAGCGACCTGTGGTCTACCAAGAAGTGTCTGCGTTTGGAAACGGTGAGTTTATTTTTTAAAACATTCTACCGGATGCGGACCGTTATTGAAAAATAGACCCATTTAATTAATTTGTGATTTCTGTTGTTTCAGAAACGGACATGGAAGATAACCGCGCGAGCGACGTGGACGACGAAGCTAGCGACGTGGACGCAGCAGCTCGCTATCAAGAAAAGTCGGTACTTAGGAACCGTGAGTTCAAAAAATAAATAACTAACCATCAAATCCACCACACCATTTCCCCGCAGGGGTATGCAGAAATTATGGACCGCTAAACAACTCCGTCTTGGCAGACATACTCTTTGCTTTATTCACATGCATACATCGTATCATACATACACTGATGTTATTCTAACCCTCGACATTGCCCGCCTCAAGTATTTGATTCGTTTGATCGTGCTATTAGTTTATTTTTTAAACGTCGTACCAGAGGCGGTCCGTAATTGAAATACAGACCCATTAAATTAATTTGTGATATCTGTTGTTTCAGAACAGACATGGAGGATAGCCGCGCGAGCGACGTGGACGACGAAGCGAGTGACGTGGACGACGAAGCGAGCGACGTGGACTATGAAGCAAGCGGCGTCGACCATGGAGTGAGCAACGAGGATACTTTATGCATGTTACCAGAACCATCTCAAATTTTTAGCAATGCACTTGACCCCGCTTTGGCCATAGAACTTAGGAGACAAGACCAGGATGATAGGCAGGCAATGCGATCGATTCTGCCGCCTGATGGTTTTTTGTGTGAATCCCCAATTGGGGGATGTTGTGAGACAGAAGTTATGGAAGGAGATGGGGAAGAGGAAGGTGGTGAAGTACTTGGCTATTCACTTGTGTTTGGTGAAAAGATCTTTCCGCAATCTTTCCAGGTTCTTTCCGCAGATTTACATCTCATTAAAATGTTGTTACGACAAAGCCCCCAACGGTTAACCCCCAAATGTTCGATTTTGGGGTCCTTTTGGAGAAGGTTTGGTGGACGTTTAATATGTATATTTCAATTCTGATTATTGAAAAATGCATAGGTATTCTCGTTTTTCCCTGTATATTGTACACGTTACTTGTTTTGTTTTTGTCTTTTTATATATGTTTTTTCAATTTATCTATATCTTGTAAAGTGGCTATTTTAGATCTAGTCACTATACATAATGAAACCATTTCAAGCAATGTTCAATTTTGAATGGTGGTCTGTCACCAGGGCGATACTGAGAGTATCACTCTGGAACGAGGCAAAATGATACTATATATTGTTTTGTTTAAATTTTATGAAACCAATATAAAATTCAATTGTTTTTATTGCAAGTAATAAATAAATAAATTGTTTGTTCTATAATTTATTTCCCCCCCCCAACTATTTTTTTACAAAACCCAACTTTATTTTGCACTGTAAACGAAGCTTTATCCGTTAAAACATAGATGTCGCAAATCCTAGGGTTGATAGGTTTCAATAAAATACTTTTTGTTTTAAAACCACGAGTTTTCAATAGATTTTAGAATTGACCGGTTTCGCTTTACTCAAGCATCTTTAAGGTACAAATTATTACTACTCGTGGTTTTAAAACTAAAAGTATTTTATTTTATTTTATTAAATATGTCAAACCACAAAGTGATTGCTTTCTACAATAAATTAAAGATTTTAATTACCGTTCTAAGCTCCTACAAGTTTGACATGAAAGGTTTCATAACCATCATCATAAGCTTTGCTAGGTTAATTCACCCGGTGTGTACTGAGCTTAAACACTGTCAAATCACCTATTCTGGAGGAAAAATGTCAAAATAATACGGAATTTAAGCAATTTACAAAGTATTTTCTGAAAGATTAGTCATATTTATTGCTATGATATAAATCTTATTTAAAACCCTGTTTCTTGTTTTACTATCCAATATAAAAACATGGTCATAAATATCCAGTATTAAATCTCAATTATATAAAAAGCTTCGCTTCGATTTTGACATTGTGAAATAGACTGTATGTATTAAACTATTCAATTAGAAAAGGCAAAAGAAAATGACTCGAAAAAGTAGCTGTCACGGCAGTTTCAAAGTAACAAACACGCAGGATTCGCGCGACTATAAACTTTACGATTTTTTATATTTTTTCTATCAATCCTACAAAAATGAAACAAACGGCAAAATACAGGTTAACTCATTGGCTATATAGCACCATTATAAGTTTGTATGACTCCATGTAAAAATTCTAAGTTATGTTTTTTTAAATGTTGGCGACAAATTTAAAAAAAGATCGTCTGGATATCTCGAGCAATCGAGGCAAAATTATGTATTTCTCGTTGTCGCTCCAGTGGTTATACAATCGAGTTGAAATATGTGCACTTATTAGTTATAACTTATATTATTTTTCGCTGGCTATCATCGAAAACTACTATTAACGGAGTATTATTATTGTCTCAATAATAATCTGAAAGGCTCGAAGGTACAAAGAATAAAGCATTAAAAAAATCTAAGACAACAAACACAAATGAAATATTTTAACTATATTCGAAAAATCAAATTAACAATGTTAATAATAATTCACCCATTTTGCTTTACTTTCAGAAGATGTCTTAAAAAACGAATATAAATACAATATTTAGTGAGAATAATTGGTATGCTACAGTTTTATTAACCTTCGGTTACAGTGCATCCGCTGTCGTTAAGCGAAACTTTGATGATGAATAAATATATTTGTTTGAGAGATCAGTTTCATCGTTCAACATCCCCGGCTCGAGTTCACTGCGAGAGTCAGCTAATTGATTGCGATGTAGTAGAGTTTTATCATTTCTGGCTATTAAACCAGGATAGCTTGGCCTGGATATTGAGTATCTTTTTTGCGGAATGTCAGTCATTTAGTTTAATTTGAATAAGACACGGCCAATAGGCCGGCATTATCGTTCTTCACCACATAAATAGTTTCGTTCTTGTTGGCCGTATTTCCACTTTTTCTTCAAAATTGATATACACTTTTAACGTTCTCAGATGCCAAGCTGTGTGAGTTGCGGAGCTGCTTACAAAAAATATTAAATAACATGAAGCTTCTTAACCTTAGCTTTACTAACGATAGAAAATAATTTCGTGTGTAGTTCGTTTTACTCCATGGTGTTTAAGATTGTGTCTCGTCAGAGAAACCATTCGACAAAATGAATAGTTGCACTTACAACATGAAAAAGGTTTTTCTCCACTGTGAGTCAGCATGTGGCTCTTCAGATGGCCATTTTGAGAAGATGAATAATTGCAGTCAGAACATGAAAAAGGTTTTTCTCCACTGTGAGTCAGCATGTGACTCTTCAGACTGCCACTTTGAGAACATGATTAATTGCACATGAAACATGAAAAAGATTTTACTCCACTGTGAGTCAGCATGTGCCTCTTCATATGGCTATTTTGAGAACATGAAAAAGGTTTTTCTACACTGTGAGTCAGCATGTGGCTCTTCAGTTTGGCACTTTGAGAACATGAATAAATGCACTCGAAACATGAAAAAGGTTTTTCTCCACTGTGAGTCAGCATGTGCCGCTTTAGATCACCCTTTCGAGAAAAAAAAAAGTTGCACTCAGAACATGAAAAAGCTTTTTCTCCACTGTGAGTCAGCATGTGCCTCGTAAGATCGCCCCTTCGAGAACATGAATAATTACACTCGAAACATGAAAAAGGTTTTTCTCCACTGTGAGTCAGCATGTGGCTCTTCAGATTGCCCTTTCGAGAAAATGAATAGTTGCACTCAGAACATTAAAAAGGTTTTTCTCCACTGTGAGTCAGCATGTGGCTCGTTAGTTTGCTTTTTCTAGAACATGAATAGTTGCACTCGGCACATGAAAAAGGTTTTTCTCCACTGTGAGTCAGCATGTGGCTCTTCAGTTTGGCACTTTGAGAACATGAATAAATGCACATGAAACATGAAAAAGGTTTAACTACCTTGTGAGTCAGCATATGCCTCTTCATATGGCTATTTTGAGAACATGAATAATTGCACTCGGAACATGAAAAAGGTTTTTCTCCACTGTGAGTCAGCATGTGGCTCTTCAGTTTGGCACTTTGAGAACATGAATAAATGCACTCGAAACATGAAAAAGGTTTTTCTCCACTGTGAGTCAGCATGTGCCGCCTTAGATCACCCTTTCGAGAGAAAAAAAGTTGCACTCAGAACATGAAAAAGCTTTTTCTCCACTGTGAGTCAGCATGTGCCTAGTAAGATCGCCCCTTCGAGAACATGAATAATTGCACTCGAAACATGAAAAAGGTTTTTCTCCACTGTGAGTCAGCATGTGGCTCTTCAGATTGCCCTTTCGAGAAAATGAATAGTTGCACTCAGAACATAAAAAAGGTTTTTCTCCACTGTGAGTCAGCATGTGGCTCGTCAGTTTGCTTTTTCTAGAACATGAATAGTTGCACTCGGCACATGAAAAAGGTTTTTCTCGTCTGTGAGTCAGCATGTGTCTTATCAGATTGCCCTTTCGAGAATATAAATTGTTGCACACCGAACATGACAAATGTTATTTTCCAATATGGATGCGTAAGTGCCTTTTGAAATTCGACTTATGAGAATTGGAATAGGTATAATGAGGACAAAATAATTGTTTCTCCACAGGATGCGTCTTCTGATCTGTAGAAAAAAAGAAAGTAATACGATTATAAAGGCATAATACGGCTTAATATCTACACTTGGCGTAAGAAAGCACAGAAATTGATAACATCGATGGCAGAATTGTTAAATTTCAGAAAAAAGGTGATTTTACCGGACTGGACAATTCTTTCAAAGCGTTCTGAGCATTCCTTTTTTACATACAAGAGAATCCCCCATCATTATCTTCTCGGCGTCCGAGTTCCTCCTTGACGGTAATAGTCTCCATATTAATGCAAGCTATAAAACAACATGTACGCACATTGATTATCAATGTTTAACTCATTTAAAAAAAAGCTTAAAATAGAAACAATACAATAAATCATTGATTAACCCTGCAGAAGTGAGAAATAAGTGAAGAGAGTTCAAGGTTATTTTAAGAAAATTAATAAAAACGACCCCGAATGTCCGCTTCAGAAGGAATAAGCATTTGCTCTTGAGTACTTTCAGTATGGAGTTGTTGTTATTAATTCAATGGAATGATGTTTTCTTCCATCAATATGTATTTTTAACGGATGAGAATGAGGTGGAAACTTGAGGAATCGAGCACTTATTGTAAGCCTGAAACACTCATCCACATTGAAAAATCTCCTGCTAAAAGATACACGACGCCAACGGGATTCGAACCCGTGTCCCTTCGTAATTATTGCTTGTAAAATAATTGTTACCCTTTGTGCTATGCATAAAAAATCTTGTCTTAAAGACGTTAGTTTACCAAAAAAAATAATAACTTATTGTAAGCATTGGCGGCATCTGTGATCGTAGGGTATGGTCACATCAAACAAATCACAAATAAACACCTCAAAACAATACATATTTTTCTAAACATAAGAAATATATATAAAATAAAACAATTGAAAACAATATACTTGGCACTTTGCCAATCATTTATAAAATATGGAATAAATGCTTGGGGAAGAGCAACAAACTCGGCTAAAGATTCATTAGAAATCGCACAGAAACCGATCTGAAAGGTAATATTAAAAAAACATAGACTGACTGATACAGAACAAATATTCAACAGTTGTGACATACTAGATATACGCCAATTATACATTAAAACACTAATAAACTACATTTTTGACCAAAAAAACAAATTTCAACATTCACAAAATATCACTAAAGGAACAGTTAGACAAGCGTACAAAGTAAACATAAAAACTCCGATGGTAAATACAAGTTTTGGACAAATACACTATCAATACCATGTTATAAAAGCTTTCAACAGTCTAACACTTGAAAATAAAATTGAGGAAAACAAAAATAAATTCAGACACAAAATTACAAAATGGATTTAAGAACAAAAAAGACAATATTACCAAAATTTCATAACATTAAATAATAAAAACTTTACGTAACACACAAAACTTTGGCTGTTTTCGGCAAAGATAAAAAAAATCTGGTAAAAACTAAAATAACTGCCAATTAAGAGGACTGCGTTAACGCACACATAATTTTCTGTCGCTATGGCAATCCAAAATGGACTTGTATTTTTATTTTATTATTAAAGAAACAAACATTCCCGGGTTACAAATAACCTGAGAACATTTGAAAATCTCCAACTACCACCACAATAAGCGGAAAAAGTTGCTTGTGTTGTTATGGAAGACTTAGCCAGCCGAGGAATTGAACATACTACGCCTGGGTGGGACCCAAGCGCTATGTCAACTCAGCCACCGACCGGTCTAATACAATTTATTTAACATAATCAATGCAACTCAGTGGCTGTCTGAGTACTTTCCGCATATCGAAAACATTCTTTCTTTACATCTGGGAGGTCGAAATCCAAATAAGTGCACGGTATTTCACCTCCGCCTTCTTCCTGGGGCCCTGGTTCCGTTTTGATGGAAACAGTTTCTGGCTTTAATAGATACATGGCACCGCTGTTGCAGGGTTTGGTAATTGGTAAACGCACAAACAAATATATATACCTGAAACAAACATAGTTGTAACGTAATCCTATGAGTACACGAAAGCATTTAAATTATCGATTAGGTCAACAGATAATAAACATAAGCGATTAACTATAAATATAAATAAATAAATATTAATATATATTAATATCGAAAATATTCAGGAATTTCACCATAAATTAAAAAAATACCTTCAACTATTATAAGTCCAAAATACGTTCACTACTTACATCTAGAAGTAATATTGTTTAAATATGGTGTTGTTTTTTAATAATTTATCAGGGTCGGCCGTGAGCCAAATGGCGCATGGCACAAGTAAAATTTTAGCGCTCCTTGTCAAAACCAGTAGATGCCTAGGCCCTAGGTAGTAGATAGGCGATCACTGTAATCAATTATATTTTGATGATTTGTATGTATGCGTAGCGTGGTTTTTATGAAAGATAATCTTACGTTGGTTTAGGTATTATCACCCTT
This sequence comes from Hesperophylax magnus, assembly GCA_026573805.1. Taxonomy (NCBI): domain Eukaryota; kingdom Metazoa; phylum Arthropoda; class Insecta; order Trichoptera; family Limnephilidae; genus Hesperophylax; species Hesperophylax magnus. Next base: position 646,496 of record JAIUSX010000137.1, on the reverse strand, counting down.
GAAAATTCAGCGCCCGAAGTGGACTGCTCCAATTGCGCCCGCACAGGGTCGGCCCTGCCTCTAATTTTTTTTTTATTACTTGACATAATGAATATCTTTAAACACGTTGAATATGTATTTTGTGTATATATTCTTGTATTTTTCTGCAAGGTCAAATTAAATCCTATTAAGTTGTTGCAGTAAGACAGAAATCCTGGGTTCGATTCCTAGTTGAGACCGTTACTTTTTATGTTTCTGTGTCTTGTTCTGTGTCTCTTTCTGTTTCATGTTATGTTTAGATATATTTGTATTATCTTCTACTTCAATGATAAATCAATGCTAAATACATCGTTTGTCCTGACCCTGTTTTGTATAACTGTCCATCGTCTTTTTGAAAATAAATAGTATTTTGATGTGTGCATAGCTGTGGGTTTTTTTTATTTTCCTTTTCCTGCATTCCAATATTTTTATTTTTAAAATATAATTTTTTTTTGGCTATTGAATGAACGATGTTAGCTGGGTTCAGTTATATTGTTTATGTTTGCACTTTTTTAAATGGCCTTGAGAATTCTTTATGGTCCACAATATATTTACCTGTCTGGACCAAACGACCGTTTTATCTGTGGTCGTCTGTGGTTAAGGGGGTGACAAAATGGGGCCATACAAAAAGCCCGAAGATATCGATCTAAAGCGAAACGTTGAGCTGTCACTTTGAGTTTTCGATTAAATTCGGGTTTACGACTTGCTAAAGAGTACCAAAATCAGTGAAAACGGGTTTGTCAGTCGTAAACCCGCGGTACGGACGCTTGTGAGAGATACAGAGTCAGCCCCCAGACTGTCTGTTTGTGGGTGTTAATGTTATATAATATGTGTTATATGATCCTGCCCCGACTGTCTGTCTGTTAGTGTTAATATTATGTAATAAGTTTTGCCCGAGTTTAATGATAAGTTATTGGCATCGAACCATTTATTCAACCGTTTATTCTACATTCGCAATGTTTACTGTTCTTCAGGCTATGGCTGGAGATAACCACTTTAACCAAAATCCAAAATAAATGCGTATTTTGGCCGCCAAAGAGGAATAATTATTTTACCCGTCTGAAACTTTTGCATGTATCGTTTTTTTATCAATTTAAATATGCATGCATTACTGCTGATGGCATAAAACATGTCTAAGACTTCATTATTGTCTGTGTAAAACTAACCCGATTTGTTGACTCATCCTTTTTTCATCGCCAGTTGGCCAGTAGCATCCCCCGGTTTTTACTCTCTAATTCTACTTTATATCGCTTAAACTGTTGAACCCACGAAGTTAAATTTATCTTCCCGTGCTTGTGATATTTATTAGAAAGTACTTATGCTTTTATGAATCACGCATCATTGTGTAGCGGCCGTTATCGGTACACCTAATTTAACAAATCTATTGGAGTTTTGTTTGCGGAACGTCAAACTGTTACTTAGACGTCTGCTTATTATAGAAAAAATATTTTTAAAATTAGTTTTTAATATTCTGTTAAAAGCGCATTGGCGAACTTAATAAAAGCTTTACTTTAATAAAGTATTTGCATTACTTATGGTTATAGTTATATTGAGTTATCCGACGAATCTTTCAACAGATTTTAAATGTCAACTCCAAGGTCAAGATATTCACAATATGTATATCCCTATTTCCCAATATGAGTTTCGCATATGATATCATTGTTTTGACAAAATATTTAACCAAACAAAATGAAAAGCTCATTTAAAATAGGGTTCCGTCACAATTATGTTCTGTTTCAGGTATGCATATTTGTTTGGGCTTGTACCAATTACCAAAGCCTATGACAGCGGTGCCATGGATCTAGTAAATCCAGAAACTGTTTCCATCAAGACGGAACCAGGACCCCAGGAAGAAGGCGGAGGTGAAATGGATTTAGATCTCCCAGATGTAAAGAAGGAATGTTCGCAATATGCGGAGAGTACTCAGACAGCCAGTTAGTTGCATTGCTTTTGTATAATAAATTGTTTGTTATTAATTCAAGTCCATTTTGGATTGCCATGGCGACAGAACATAATATGTTTTTTAACGCTGCCCTCTTTTGCCGTAGTTATTTTAGTTTTTATCTTTGCCAGAAACAGCCAATCTACAACATTAGTTAAACTAAATTAGTTTTATTTCGTTTTGTGAATACTCCACGCGTGTTCCAACTGCTCTCAAGCTCTTGGCGTAGTAGTACGTTGTGTGGCTAGAAGTCAAAAGGAGGGAATGGATATAGAGTGGTGAAAGGTGGGAAGTACTTCACATTGGAACGTGCCGCAAGAATATATTGTGAAATATCATGTATCAATCAAAAAAATTGCTTGCGCACGCTTGGATTTTATCCCGGAACCTACAGATTACAAGTCGACAGCCATTCCCTTTGATTACAGAAGCCGCCAATGTTCACAATAAGTGCTCGATTCCTCAAATTTTCCATTTTTTTCCTCATGAGTTTTATTTATTTATTTAATTTAAAAAAAAAATGACATAATACATTGTTACAGCGATCCTTGGCTGTCCAACTAGGATATCACCCGTTTTAGAACAGAAAAAAATAGGTAGATCCATCAAAAGCGACTCTTGTTTAGTCCAGTGTATTGACTTTACTTAGTTCTTGGACTTCTTCTTATTCTTATATTGTATTGACTGTACTTAGTCACATGCAGCTGAATCAAAGTTATAATTTAATTAAAATAATATATAAATATAAGAGTTAGTGAGTTCTGAATGATATGTAGGAATTTTTTGTGATGTTTGTGTCAATGATTGATGTATGAAACAATGAAACAATGTATGAAAGTTAAAAATACATATTTATTTATTTGTTTGTTCACGCCCAATTAGGGCTCTTACTATTATTGGAAGAAAACAACATTTCGTCGACTTATAAAAACTACATAATTCAGGTGCTCTAAAGCAAATGTTTATTCCTTCCTCAAGCGGACATCTGGGGTTGTCCTTATTAATTTGAATTAATTAACCTTGAACTCTCTTCATCTAATTTTCAATTCTGCAGGATTAATCAATGGTGTATTTTATCGTAAATATTATAATTTGAAAACTTATGTTGTTTAACATCGATAATCAATCTATGTACATTTCGTTTTATAGCTTACATTAATGTGGAGACTGTTACCGTTAAGGCGGAACTCGGATACGGAGAAGATAGTTATGGGGAACTTCCTTGTATGGAAATTGACATAGACCTGCCGGATGTCAAAAAGGAATGCTTAGAACGAATCTACCTGTCCGGTATAAACAATTTCCTTCCTAAAATTTTACATTTTCTGCCATCGTAATTTGTTAAATTTTTTATCAATTTTAGTGCTTTATTGTGGTAAGTGTAGATATTAAGTCGAATAAAGCTTTTATAATCGTATTATTTTTTTTTCGACAGATATCAAGACGCATCCTGTGGAAAAACAATTATTTTGTCCTAATTCTATCTTCTCCCTTTCTAATAAGTCGAATTTAAATAGGCACCTATGCAACCCTACAGGAAAAAAACATTTTTCATGTTCCGAGTGCAACTATACATGTTCTCGAAAGTGCCATCTAACGAGACACATGCTAACTCACAGTGGAGAAAAACCCTTTTCATGTTCCGAGTGCAACTATTCATGTTCTCGAAAGGGCCAACTGACGATCCACATGCTGACTCACAGTGGTGAAAAACCTTTTTCATGTTCCGAGTGCAATTATTCATGTTCTCGAAGGGGCTATCTGACGAAACACATGCTGACTCACAGTGGAGAAAAACCTTTTACATGTTCCAAATGCAATTACTCATATTCTCAAAAGGGAACTCTGACGATCCACATGCTGACTCACAGTGATGAAAAACCTTTTTCATGTTCCGAGTGCAACTATTCATGTTCTCGAAAGGGATCTCTGACGATCCACATGCTGACTCACAGTGATGAAAAACCTTTTTCATGTTCCGAGTGCAACTATTCATGTTCTCGAAAGGGCCAACTGACGATCCACATGCTGACTCACAGTGGAGAAAAACCTTTTTCATGTTCTGAGTGCAACAATTCATATTCTCGAAAGGGCCAACTGACGATCCACATGCTGACTCACAGTGGTGAAAAACCTTTTTCATGTTCTGAGTGCAACTATACATGTTCTCGAAAGGGCCATCTGACGAGACACATGCTAACTCACAGTGGAGAAAAACCCTTTTCATGTTCCGAGTGCAACTATTCATGTTTTCGAAAGGGCCAACTTACGATCCACATGCTGACTCACAGTGGAGAAAAACCTTTTTCATGTTCCAAGTGCAACTATTCATGTTCTCGAAAGGACACTCTGAATTGCCATATGCAGACTCACAGTGGAGAAAAACCTTATTCATGTTCCGAGTGCAACTATTCATGTTCTCGAAAGGGCCTACTGACGATGCACATGGTGACTCACAGTGGTGAAAAACCTTTTTCATGTTCCGAGTGCAATTATTCATGTTCTCGAAGGGGCTATCTGAGGAAACACATGCTGACTCACAGTGGAGAAAAACCTTTTACATGTTCCAAATGCAATTACTCATATTCTCAAAAGAGATCTCTGACGATCCACATGCTGACTCACAGTGGTGAAAAACCTTTTTCATGTTCTTAGTGCAACTATTCATGTTTCCGAAAGTGCGATCTAACGAGGCACATGCTAACTCACAGTGGTGAAAAACCTTTTTCATGTTCCGAGTGCAACTATTCATGTTCTCGAAAGGACCATCTGACAAGCCACATGCTGACTCACAGTGGAGAAAAACCTTTTTCATGTTCCGAGTGCAACTATTCATGTTCTCAAAAGGGCCAACTTACGATCCACATGGAGACTCACAGTGGTGAAAAACCTTTTTCATGTTCTGAGTGCAATTATTCATGTTCTCGAAGTGGCCATCTGACGACACACATGCTGACTCACAGTGGTGAAAAACCTTTAAAATGTTCCAAATGCACTTACTCATGTTCTCAAAAGGGCTCTCTGACGATCCACATGCTGACTCACAGTGACGAAAAACTTTTTTCATGTTCCGAGTGCAACTATTCATGTTCTCAAAAGGGCGAACTGACGATCCACATGGTGACTCACAGTGGTGAAAAACCTTTTTCATGTTCCGAGTGCATTTATTCATGTTCTCGAAGGGGCCATCTGACGACACACATGCTGACTCACAGTGGTTTAAAACCTTTTTCATGTTCCGAGTGCAACTATTCATGTTCTCGAAAGGGCGATCTAACGAGGCACATGCTAACTCACAGTGGTGAAAAACCTTTTTCATGTTCCGAGTGCAACTATTCATGTTGATTGAAAGAACAATCTGACAAGCCACATGCTAACTCACAGTGGAGAAAAACCTTTTTCATGTTCCGAGTGCAACTATTCATGTTCTCGAAAGGGCCAACTGACGATCCACATGCTGACTCACAGTGGTGAAAAACCTTTTTCATGTTCTGAGTGCAAATATACATTTTCTCGGAAGAGCTATCTGACAATACACATGCTGACCCACCGTTAAAGAAAACCTTTGTCTCGTCTCGAGTGAATATAATAATTATCTTTTGTGACGAGCCACATGCTGACTTACAATTAAATTTGATCGCTCTTCACGGAACCCCGAGCAGCATCACCGCGGACCATGGTCGTCAGTTCGAGAGTTGTCTCTTCAAAAAACTCGCAGAAAAGTTTGGCATCAAACACAACAGAACTACTGCGTATCACCTACAGGCGAACGGGATAATAGAGAGATGGCATCGCACGCTCAAGGCATCCCTCATGATATGTGGTGACCGGAACTGGATCAAAAATCTCCCCCTCATATTGCTCGGGTTGAGATCGACTGTTCGTGAAGAAATAAAAAGGTTTTCCTGCTGAACTCACCTATGGCGGAACACTAAGACTACCTTGCGATTTCTTCACTGAAACCCCCTGTGAGGAACCCGACACGTACATAGGACGTCTACAAAGGAAGTTAGAGCATATTAAATCGACTCCTGCCAGCAAACACAGTACTAGAAATTTTTTCGTACACAAAGACCTACCTGTCACCACGCACGTATTCCTGAGAACGGATAGTGTAAGAAAACCTCTACAGAATCCATATGAAGGTCCTTACAAGGTAGAAGAGCGCGACGACAAAACATTTGTCATTTCAATAAGAGTCAAACCTAAACGCGTCTCCATAGACAGACTCAAGCCTGCTTTCGTTACGGTCGAAGAAAATGTCACTATGGACACACCTGTCGCTGTCACACCTGTAACCAAGACGACAACTCGCTCAGGTCAGCAAGTACATTTTCCAAAGCGATTTTGATCGGAATAATCACGAAAAGACATTTCTATTTGGCATTTTTTTATAACTCATGATAGAAATTAATTTCTAAATTTCGCCTAGCTTTCTCTTGCAAACAATATTCTTAAAGTATATATCTTTTATTCTTCAAAAATACTGCAAATCAAACATTATTAAATTTACACATTTTTGATGGAAATTTGACTTTAATATTGTTTGTTATCAAATGATAGAATCTAAAACTTAGATAATTATTATTTATTCACGAGTGTGAAACATTTTCTATACGATAAACACAAATCATCATGTGAACCGCATAATTCATGCACCTTAAAATGTATAACAATTATAAAATAACTGTACGTTCGGATGAAATCTTTTCACCGCTTTATAGCATTTATATTTGCATTGCTACTCGATTAATAGCATCAACCGTCATCACAAGTGTGATCGACTACCAATATAATGAGCATAGTTTTTTTTTTTTTTTAACCACGTACCAAGGTACATTTATGTACTTTCAAATGTGCTTCTCTGGACGTATAAGGCACTATATAATTCTAGAGAACCATATAATTGAAAACTTCTGTTATTTAATATCTCTTTATTATTTTTTTCATGCAATAACAGTAAACAGCTGATGATGTATCACTTTCCTAACTAAGGAACATTAACCCACTTTGTCATAAGTATGTAAATAAACATGGTTATTCGACTTTTTGTCTCCAAAAAACACATAACTACATACCGATGACAGACGTGTTGCATAGTAAATTTAAAATTACCAATTCACCGCTACAGATTAGCGTAACACATTATATTTCTAATACCATAATGAACACCTTACTTAGGTTACCTTATACATGTACTTCTTTAATTAAGACAACTGTATTATTTATGCTTATATTGCTCTAAACATTTCATACTCTAGTTATAGCTCACTATACATTTATATTTTATGTCAAAAAAATATTTCTCTAAACGCAGAAATGTTTCCTAAGCTAATTATGACTACATATTTTCGATTCAATTATCATGTACAATGCTAATTTCAAGTTTATCATAAATGATAGGATTAAATATTTTTATATTCTATTATATAATAATTTCATGACCAGCGCTACAAAGTACGCACTCTGCGTAAAAATCATGCAGTTGCACTGAACATAGTTCAGCTTACAAAAATTTCACGATTTATACAGTGATCTAAACCACAAACTGGAATCAAACTTTGATTTCCATGCACCACAAAATAATAAACAAATGCTTCGAGCAATTAGTTCGTCGATGCACCTGACACCGCAAACGCGGAATATTAGCAAACTTTTAGTTTAAAGCTATTTTGTAAATAATTTAAAACTACAAACAACTTATTATAATTAAACTTATCAATAATACCTATAGTTGTTATAAGAAAGCTAATACTAGTAAACAAAACGTTATGTTTCCATTTCATCACATATAATAAATATTGTATTAGAATTAAGTACTCTTGCTGACCATCTATCTTCTTATAATTGTTAAGCCAACAATGCCTTCCAATGTGTTCCCGAAAACGTTGCAACTTTAAACGCTTAAAAAACAATTTGTCATCTCACCAAGTCCAATCATAACTCCTCTGAACATTTCTTACTCTCCTGGACACATTGGAGGCTGCTCACATTCTGAATGAAGGTGCCTCAGTCAGGATATGACCAATAATATATATATATATATATATATATATATATATATATATATATATATAAGTAGACCGTTTATAGTAAGAGAAGTAAACACAAGAACAAATTTATTTGAAACACTCAGTGACAAGAAGTTTCAAAGAAGATTTCGTGAGCTGCTCGTTACTTGGAGCGGACACTCCTTATCGAGGAGTAATTTGCAAGGTTGTAAACTTCTAATCATACCTACAGCATTCTTATAATACTTTAAAACAATATAATATGTAAAAGAAATAAAAAACAAAATTACTAAGATAATTGTTTTATTGTTAATTCCAACAACAGAAGCTCTTTTTGTCTTATTTCATCATTATGTCTATTTGCTTTAACTTTCTCTTCATAAACTAAATTAACACACTATTAAACAACACACACTCACAAAATATTTTGACACTTCAAGTAAAATGAAACATCGTAGCTGTTTTATCGACTCGCTAATGGTGGTAATCAGGCGGTGATTGGTTTATTTGTGGCGGTAACTGTTTTACCGACGCGTAAATGACGTTTAACTAAAATTGCCACCGAACTGCGTTGTGCAGGACGCAACTAAACGCATTTAAGTTAAATGTATTTAGGGTCATAAATTCGTTTAGTTAAATAATATTAAAGTTAAACTTTGCGATAGTTGGTGCAAGCCGCCCAGTGTTAATATTAAGTAATAAGTTTTGCCCGAGTTTAATGATAAGTTATTGGCATCGAACCATTTATTCAACCGTTTATTCTACATTCGCAATGTTTACTGTTCTTCAGGCTATGGCTGGAGATAACCACCTTAACCAAAATCTAAAATAAATGCGTATTTTGGCCGCCAAAGAGGAATAATTATTGTACCCGTATGAAACTTTTGCATGTATCGTTTTTTTATCAATTTATATGCATGCATTACTGCTGATGGAGTAAAACTTGTCTATGACTTCATTATTGTCTGTGTAAAACTAACCCGATTTGTAGACTCATCCTTTTTTCATCGCCAGTTGGCCAGTCGCATCCCCCGGTTTGTATTCTCTAATTCTACTTCATATCGCTAACACTGTTGAACCCACGAAGTTAAATTTATCTTCCCGTGCTTGTGATATTTATTCGAAAGTACTTATGCTTTTATGAATCACGCATCATTGTGTAGCGGCCGTTATCGGTACACCTAATTTAACAAATCTATTGGAGTTTTGTTTGCGGAACGTTCAAACTGTTAATTAGACGTCTGCTTATTTGAGTAAAAATTAGTTTTAAATATTCTGTTAAAAGCGCATTAGCGAACTTAATAAAAGCTTTACTTTAATAAAGTATTTGCATTACTTATGGTTATAGTTATATTGAGTTATCCGACGAATCTTTCAACAGATTTCAAATGTCAACTCCAAGGTCAAGATATTCACAATATGTATATCCCTATTTCCCATTATAAGTTTCGCATATGATATCATTGTTTTGACAAAATATTTAACCAAACAAAATGAAAAGCTTATTTAAAACATGGTTCCGTCACAATTATGTTCTGTTTCAGGTATACATATTTGTTTGGGCTTGTACCATTTACCGCAGCCTATGACAGCGGTGCCATGGATCTAGTAAATCCAGAAACTGTTTCCATCAAGACGGAACCAGGGCCCCAGGAAGAAGGCGGAGGTGAAATGGATTTAGATCTCCCAGATGTAAAGAAGGAATGTTCGCAATATGCGGAGAGTACTCAGAGAGCCAGTAAGTTGCATTGCTTTTGTAAAATAAATTGTATGTTATTAATTCAAGTCCATTTTGGATTGCCATGGCGACAGAACATAATATGTTTTTTTAACGCTGCCCTCTTATGCCGTAGTTATTTTAGTTTTTATCTTTGCCAGAAACAGCCAATCTACAACATTAGTTAAACTAAATAATTTTTATTTAGTTTTGTGAATACTCCACGCGTGTTCCAACTGCTCTCAAGCTCTTGGCGTAGTAGTACGTTGTGTGGCTAGAAGTCAAAAGGAGGGAATGGATATACAGTGGTGAAAGGTGGGAAGTACTTGTCATTGGAACGTGCCACAAGAATATATTGTGAAATATCATGTATCAATCAAAAAAATTGCTTGCGCACGCTTGGATTTTATCCCGGAACCTCCAGATTACAAGTCGAGAGCCATTCCCTTTGATTACAGAAGCCGCCAATGCTCACAATAAGTGCTCGATTCCTCAATTTTTCAATTTTTTCCTCATGAGTTAAAAATACATATTTATTTATTTGTTTGTTCACTCCCTATTAGGGCTCTTACTATTATTGGAAGAAAACAACATTTCGTCGAATTATAAAAACTCCATAATTCAGGTGCTCTAAAGCAAATGTTTATTCTTTCCTGAAGCGGACATCTGGGGTTGTCCTTATTAATTTGATTAAATTAACCATGTACTCTCTTCATCTAATTTTCAATTCTGCAGGATTAATCAATGGTGTATTTTATCGTAAATATTGTAATTTGAAAACTTGTGTTGTTTAACATCGATTATCAATCTATGTACATGTTGTTTTATAGCTTACATTAATGTGGAGACTGTTACCGTTAAGGCGGAACTCGGATGCCGAGAAGATAGTTATGGGGAACTTCCTTGTATGGAAATTGAGATAGACCTGCTGGATGTCAAAAAGGAATGCTTAGAACGAATCTACCAGTCCGGTATAAACAATTTCCTTCCTAAAAATTTACATTTTCTGCCATCGTAATTTGTTAATTTTTTTATCAATTTTAGTGCTTTATTGTGGTAAGCGTAGATATTAAGTCGAATAAAGCTTTTATAATCGTTTTTTTTTTCGACAGATATCAAGACGTATCCTGTGGAAAAACAATTATTTTGTCCTAATTCTATCTTCTCCCTTTCTAATAAGTCGAATTTAAATAGGCACCTATGCAACCCTACAGGAAAAAAACATTTTTCATGTTCGGAGTGCAACTATTCATTTTCTCGAAAGGGACATCTGACGAGACACATGCTGACTCACAGTGGTGAAAAACCTTTTTCATGTTCTGAGTGCAAATGTACATTTTCTCGGAAGAGCTATCTGACAAGACACATGCTGACCCACCGTTAAAGAAAACCTTTGTCTCGTCTCGAGTGAATATAATAATTATCTTTTGTGACGAGCCACATGCTGATTTACAATTAAATTTGATCTCTCGTCACGGAAACCCGGGCAGCATCACCACGGACCATGGTCGTCAGTTCGAGAGTTGTCTCTTCAAAAAACTCGCAGAAAAGTTTGGCATCAAACACAACAGAACTACTGCGTATCACCTATAGGCGAACGGGATAATAGAGAGATGGCATCGTACGCTCAAGGCATCCCTCATGACATGTGGTGACCGGAACTGGATCGAAAATCTCCCCCTCATATTGCTCGGGTTGAGAGCGACTGTTCGTGAAGAACTAAAAAGGTTCGCCTGCTGAACTCACCTATGGCGGAACACTAAGGCTACCTTGCGATTTCTTCACTGAAACCCCCCGTGAGGAACCCGACACGTACGTAGGACGTCTACAAAGGAAGTTCGAGCATATTAAATCGACTCCTGCCAGCAAACACAGTACTAGAAATTTTTTCGTACACAAAGACCTACCTGTCACCACGCACGTATTCCTGAGAACGGATAGTGTAAGAAAACTTCTACAGAATCCGTATGAAGGTCCTTACAAGGTAGAAGAGCGCGACGACAAAACATTTGTCATTTCAATAAGAGGCAAACCTAAACGCGTCTCCATAGACAGACTCAAGCCTGCTTTCGTTCCGGTCGAAGAAAATGTCATTATGGACACACCTGTCGCTGTCACACCTGTTTCCAAGACGACAACTCGCTCAGGTCGGCAAGTACATTTTCCAAAGCGATTTGGATCGGAATAAGCACGAAAAGACATTTCTATTTGGCGTTTTTTTTATAACTCATGATAGAAATTAATTTCTAAATTTCGCCTAGCTTTCTTTTGCAAATAATATTCTTAAAGTATATATCTTTTTTTCTTCAAAAATACTGCGAATCAAACATTATTAAATTTACACATTTTTGATGGAAATTTGACTTTAATATTGTTTGTTATCAAATGATAGAATCTTAAACATAGATAATTATTTTATATTCACGAGTGTGAAACATTTTCTATACGAAGAACACAAATCATCATGAAACCGCATAATTCATGCACCTTAAAATGTATAACAATTATAAAATAACTCTACGTTCGGATGAAATCTTTGCACCGCTTTATAGCATTTATTTATGCATTGCTACTCGATTAATAGCATCAACCGTCATCACAAGTGTGATCGACTACCAATATAATGAGCATAGTTTTTTTTTTTTTTTTTAACCACGTACCAAGGTACTTTTGTGTACTTTCAAATATGCTTCTCCGGACGTATAAGGCACTATATACTTCTAGAGAACCATATAATCGAAAACTTCTGTTATTTAATATTTCTTTATGATTTTTTTTCATGCAATAACAGTAAACAGCTGATGATGTATCACTTTCCTTACTAAGGAACATTAACCCACTTTGTCATACGTATGTAAATAAACAAGGTTATTCGACTTTTTGTCTCCAAAAAACACATATTTACATACCGATGACAGACGTGTTGCATAGGTAATTTAAAATTACCAATTCACCGCTACAGATTAGCGTGACACATTATATTTCTAATACCATAATGAACACCTTACTTAGGTTACCTTATACATGTACTTCTTTAATTAAGACAACTGTATTATTTATGCTTATATTGCTCTAAACATTTCATACTCTAGTTATAGCTCACTATACATTTATATTTTATGTCAAACAAATATTTCTCTAAACGCAGAAATGTTTCCTAAGCTAATAATGAATACATATTTTCGATTCAATTATCATGTACAATGCTAATTTCAAGTTTATCATAAATGATAGGATTAAATATTTTTATATTCTATTATATAATAATTTCATGACCAGCGCTACAAAGTACGCACTCTGCGTAAAAATCATGCAGTTGCACTGAACATAGTTCAGCTTACAAAAATTTCACGATTTATACAGTGATCTAAACCACAAACTGGAATCAAACTTTGATTTCCATGCACCACAAAATAATAAACAAATTCTTCGAGCAATTAGTTCGTCGATGCACCTGACACCGCAAACGCGGAATATTAGCAAACTTTTAGTTTAAAGCTATTTTGTAAATAATTTAAAACTACAAACAACTTATTATAATTAAACTTAGCAATAATACCTCTAGTTGTTATAAGAAAGCTAATACTAGTAAACAAAATGTTATGTTTCCATTTCATAACATATTATAAATATTGTATTAGAATTATCTGTCTTCTAATAATTGTTAAGCCAACAATGCGTTCCAATGTGGATGACGTTATCCGTCAATAAATATAGTTTTTGCTAATATAATATCTTTTACCGTAGTAAACTATAGTGTAAAGTGATTAAACAACATTGCCCTTCGGCACTAACTAACTAGCTCTGAACATTCCCCTCAATCTAAAAATATCGCGAATGTGAAATACGCTTGTCATCGTCATAGCTTAAAACTTAAACAAAACAACAACAAAAAACTAATCTCGTGCTGCATACAACACAATTCTTTGCGAATCTCACAATTCAACTAGTTAAAATCACAGTGCAAAATAAAGTGAACTATAGTGAAAAAAAATAATAGTGAAAAAAAAAAACATAACAACATATTGCTAAACTTAAGAACTTACAAAATAAATCCTGTGTCACCAACCGAAAAATATAAGAGTAATAATAACTAAAAGCTAATAGTAATAATAATAATAATAATAATAATAAGAATTTGCTTAGCAACGCTAGTTTAGGCATATACTTTGCATTTGCTCTCTGATTATTTTTTGTAATATCAGATAGAAAAGAATTAGCTTTGATCCCAAAAAATATAAATATTTAAAGAAGAGTATATCAGATAACGCATTAAATAAGCCATAGGATATTTAGGTAAATAAATAGGATTTAAAAATAAAAAATTTTTGAGGACCCCAGTAACCAAGGTAAACAACAATATTTGACATTCATTTGAAAAAAATAAAAATATATTTTAATGGTATATTTTTATGTTGATAACGTTTTTCTGGAATATAATATATCATAGATTCGTAATGTTGAAAGGTAGTTGCATTGGAAATTATAGATTTGTTATGTCGAAAGGTAGTTTGATTAGAATATTTAATTTAGTCACATTGAAAATTATTTATTGATTTGGTTACTGGAATGTAGTAGTAAAGATACAATCATCTCCAAGTTGTTTTGCAAAATGACAATGTCATTTGCAACCAACGTAGATGAACAGGGGATTATTATGTCATCTGTACAGATGAACATGGATAGTCTAAGACCCCAAAAAACAAAAGCAGGTATTCCTAGACCACGTATGAAATGGACGAACGATGTCAATATGTTCATTGTTCGTTCATATTTTTATGTAACCAAAGTAGAAACAGATATGTTGTTATACAGAAAAAAATTACATTTACTTTTCTCACAAAATTATCCGATTGCCCAAGTAAGCGAACAAAGATTAGCAGACCAAAAGCGAGCTATTTTCAAAAATAATTTAATTTCTGTAGTCACATTAGAACAGATTAAAAGAGAAGTAGCAGATAGATTGCAAAGAGGAAATAATTTAGAACAAATTAACACAAGTAATGTCATATCAGATGCATTGAATGTAGATAGTTTGGATAATATTCTAGTCGAAATGTCCAATGATATTACAGTAGATTCAAATAACTTAGACGTTATTTATAATCTTAGGGAAATCAACATTGCAAATTTAAACTTTGTTGATGAAAATATAGTAGAATTAGCTAACTTACTTCATAATAATATAAACAGATATATAGATGTAGAGCCAACAGTTAGACCAAAATTACCGAAATTGCATACGTCAAAGAAATTATCTAAATTAATTTTTGAATTAAATAACATAATTTTACCAAAAATCATATTTGACGAAATTAGTTTTTTAGATCTTCATACAATAGTATACGCTAGTGCGATTACTGTTTGTAATAAGTTAGGAATTAAATTATCATCCTCTGACGATAGATCATATAGTTATAGTAAACCAGAATGGCAGATCAGATTAGAAAATGATGTAGTATTTTTAAGAAGTAACATAGCTAGAGTAATAGAATATAAAAATGGAAATAGAAGTAGGAAAATTTTGAGACATGTAGATGAAATTGGTAGAAAATTTGGTTATAACATTGATAGTCATAATAATGAAAATATAATCAATGATTTATTGGATTTATTAAAACAAAAATTAGGGGTAAAAGCCAGTAGATTAAAAAGATATAATTATACGTATAATAAAAAAAATAATAATAGATTATTCCAGAAAAATGTAAAAATATTTTATTCCAAACTTGACGATAAACAAAATATTATTTCGAATAATAATATTCCATTGCCATCTGAATCAGATATGCGCGATTTTTGGACTAAAATTTGGAGTAAAGATATAAAACATAACGAGTCAACTCCCTGGATAGAAAATGAAGAACTCAATTTTTCAGGTATTGAACAAATGAGTTTTTCTAATATATCGGTTGAATTGTTAACCAAAATTATTAAAAATACTCATAATTGGAAAGCCACGGGTTGCGATTGGATACATAATTTTTGGTGCAAACGTCTGACTACTTTACATCCTCTTTTGGCAAAAAATCTTTCAAAATTTGTCAGTCAACCTCAAAATTTTCCTAATTTTCTAACTAAGGGCATTACTTATATGTTACCCAAAAGCGAAAATATTAATAATCCCTCTCAGTACAGACCCATTACATGTTTACCGACAATATACAAAATTTTGACCTCTTGTTTAACAGATTTAATATATACTCACTTAGATGAAAAAAATATTTTATCTGAACAACAAAAAGGTTGTCGCAGAAAACATATGGGATGTAAAGAACAATTAGTTATTGATTCTGTAATTCTAAAACAGATTCAAACTCGAAAACGTAATTTACATACTTGCTATATAGACTACCAAAAGGCTTTCGATAGTGTCCCGCACTCGTTGCTGATTAAAATATTAAATATATATAAAATTAACCCCATTATTATTAACTTTTTGGAAAATATTATGTCCTTTTGGAATACCAATTTACTTATCAATTTAAAAGGTAAGAAAATAGTAATACCGGGCATTTCAATTAAAAAATGAATTTTTCAAGGAGACTCATTGAGTCCTCTTTGGTTTTGCTTAGCATTGAATCCTCTATCTAAAATGTTAATTAAAAGCAAGTTTGGAATAAAAGTAAAGGGTAATACAGGGGAGAGTAGTACAATTTCGCATTTATTATTTATGGATGACATAAAATTATTTTCGAATTCTGAACAAAATTTAGAGAAAATGATTGAGGTAGTTAAAAACTTTTCAGATGATATCAAAATGACTTTTGGTTTAGATAAATGTAGAACGATCCATATAGAGAAAGGCAAAATTGTAGATGGGGACGAGAGTATATTTAGAAATTTTCAAATTACTAGTATGAAAAGGGATGAGGTTTATAAATATTTAGGATACCCACAATCAAATAGATTAGACCATACTAGTATAAAAAATGATATTAGGATTAAATTTCAAACTAGGATCAGGAAAATTTTAAAATGCAATCTATCTGCTAAAAATTTAGTAAAAGCAATAAATACTTGGGCAATACCTCTATTAACGTACTCATTTGGCATAATTAAATGGTCTAATACAGATTTAGATAACTTAGAAAGATTAATTAGAACTACGCTAACAAAGTTTAATTGCCATCATCCAAATTCAGCTATAGAACGAGTTAATTTACCTAGAAATTTAGAAGGTAGAGGTATAGTCAAAATAACTTCTTTAAAACATAATCAGGTAGAAATGCTAAGAACTTTTTTCCATAGGAAAGCTCATAGCTCAGAAATGCACAAAATAATTTGCACGGCAGATAGAAATATTACACCTTTAAATTTATACGATGAGAATGCCAACATTTTTATAAATCCCAACCAGGAATTATTAGATTCCTGGTCAAATAAAATTTTACACGCAAAACACTTTTATTATTATCTCAACCAAACATATGTTGACAAATTTTCGTCAAACAAATGGTTGAGTATTGGAGAGTTGAGCGCAGAAATAGAAGGATTTATGCTTGCCATTCAGGATAGAGTCATTAATACTAAAAATTATAGAAAGCATATAATCAAAGATACAAATCAAATTGATGATTTGTGTAGAAAATGTTTGGCTTTTCCGGAAACTATAGAACATATTATATCTGGATGTTCAATATTAGCACCGTCCGAGTATACATTTAGGCACAATCAAGTTTTAAAAATAATTCACCAAAATTTGGTAATTAAACATAACTTGATTGACTGCCGTAATATAGTACCATACTATGAATACGAACCAAATTCATTTTTAGAAAACGAATTTTATAAAATATATTATGATAAAACTATACTAACAGACCGAACGATTAGTCATAATAGACCCGATATAGTTTTACATGACAAAATTAAAAAAATAACTTATATCATTGATGTCGCTATTCCAAATTCCTGTAACATTCAAAAATCTGTTAATGAAAAAATTAGAAAATACACAGATTTAGGAAACGAAATAAAAAGAATTTGGCATTCTCAGACTATAAAAATATTACCATTCGTTATTTCGGCTACTGGCATTATACCTAGCTCTCTCATTAAAAATTTAGGCGTATTAGATCTATCAAAAAATTTATATATAAAGATGCAAAAGTCGGTCATTTTGAATACATGTAGGATAACGAAAGATTTTTTAAATATTTATGTTGAGGGATCAGTAGGATTTATAGGCCCTGTTAGAAGTACTACCGAGCCGAACCCTCTGATATGAAAATATCTGGAGTCGGTGAATTTTTTTTTTCCCATTTGATCTCTGGTGAGTTGACGTGTTGTTGTTCTTGTATTGTTTTGTATTTATTTTACTTATATAATGCACTTGCATAGTGTTGATTGACTAGCTGATCATTTGTGGAAAAGTGAGTGGAAGGGTTTAGTTTTTCCTATGGGGAAGATTTAACCCGGACAACAAAATCGGAAGCATAAAATTAACTAATAGTAATAATAAATAACTTTCTACTACAACACATAAATACCTGTCACACTTAATCACAAACACGTAAACACCTCAGCACAGGTTCTCCTAGTGAGGTGTTCACGTAACATACAATATCAACCACACACAGTTTTACCTACATCAACCTATGTTCTTTATTTTTTATACCTATTTTTCTGTACTACAATATAAACCACTGTAAAAAATTGTAAAATGTGTATTCAAGAATAGACATAAATAAATAAATAAATAAAATAAATATCCACCGTCGTTCGAAAAGGGCGAATAGCTCCGTGGTCTAAAGCACCATAACCCAAGGCGACGCCCATGGTTCGATCCTCACACCGGCGAAATTATAAAAGAACTTTTTATTTTTATTTTTTATAAATATAATTTTTACTTTTATTTTTTGATAATAACAAGCTATTTTCATAAAAATAAATTTATTTTAATAATAATAATACCTGCCAATAAATGAATAAAAATAAATTTAACACCTATCAGCACAAAATAATATGGAGAACTTCACCTGCAGCAAGTGTCCAGAACCTAAAATTACAAAGGAGTCGATGTTTTGGTGCTCTTCCTGTGAAGAGAGTCTTCACTTTGCCTGCGGCGGCATAACTGAGGGTCAGTACCGGAAGCTCTCCCAAGAAAAACGCGCCAACACCAAATGCAGTGGATGTAAGACGGAACCTCGTCGAACGGCGCGATCAACTTCCACATCGAGTAAAGAGATCGCACCGCCTCCTGCCAACGTCAGCAAACCAGGACTAAGTCCAGGGGAAACTCTTCTAATGGAGGAGCTCCGACAAATCAAGATGGAACTCCAAGATTTCAAGGGCATCCAAACAAAAGTGGCAGTATTATATGATGAATTCAAAGAATTCAAGAATTCATTGACCTTTTTCAACTCAAAAATGGAGGGATTTGAGGATGAATTGAAAAAGACAATCCTCAAAATTAAAACAATAGATTCAGTCCAAAAGAAAAACATGGAACTTGAAGCAAAAGCTATAATGCTCGAGTTTAAAATAGACGATCAAGAACGCCAACAAAAAAATTTCGCTGCCGAAATAAGAGGAATACCGGAGGCTGAAGGTGAAAAGTTACAAAACATTATTTTCAACATAAATCAAGCACAACCACCACTAAAAATGACATTGAAACAACCTTTAGAGCTCCTGGTAGGCAAGCTCCAACAAAAACCCGGCCAATAATTGTGCGGTTCAAAGACATTCACTTAAGAGATGAATTCTTAAATTGTGTAAAAAAATACAATCTGAACACTACCACGAACGAAGACAAACTCAACACGAGCTCCTTAGGCCTCTCCGGACCGCGCACTCCAGTTTATATATCGGAACACCTAACGTCGACAAATAAACGCTTACTTTACCTGGCGAAGAAGACGGCTACGGAAAAAAAGCTAGCTTACGTATGGGTTAAAGCGGGAAGGGTCTACGTACGCCAAACATCAGAATCGCGAGCTATACACATTACATCTGAAAATATTCTTCTCACACTATGACTCACCAATACAAACATACACATAATATTTTACTCAAACACCACACACACATCTGTACATTTCCAAATCTTATCATTGTGGGTATACTTGCATTATATGGCTACTCCATTTAAAATTGCGACAGAGATAATAGAACGCAATATTCATCCTCTAAAATGGCTTCAACACTGAATATTGATTTTGAAATATCATGTAATGTAGAACACACTTTTACCAATTCTACAGATTTTAAAGCAACCGTCGCCGAAAATAACTCCCTGAACATAATTTCTCAAAATATTAGAAGCATTCAAAAAAACTTTGACAATTTTGCAGTATTTTTACAAGACCTTAACACTCATTTCGATATTATCATTTTAAGCGAATGTTGGATAGACGAAACTTTCACTGACATTAACATATTAGGATATACGAGTTTCCACACAACTACTAAACTGAACCTAAATGATGGGATCGTTATCTTTATTAAGGACTCGCTGAACTCTTCTCTATCGGAAATAAAATTAACAGAAGCAAATTGCGTCAAAATATCTCTAGGATCAGATTTATCTATTTTTGCTATTTATAGGCCCCCATGCTACAAAAATATATCACCTTTCCTAAACTCTTTACAACAACTCATGGAAAACAATAAAAATACTCAACAACTCATCTTAGCAGGAGACATAAATATAAACCTTCTTAACTGTAAACCCAAAACAAACGAATATCTAAGTCTAGCTCACTATGGCCTTCAGTCAACTATAAATTCTTCGACAAGAACCTCACTAGAGTCAAAATCCTGTATTGATCATATTTTTGTTAAAACAAAAAATAAAACCATCTCATCCACTATTCATTACACCGTTACTGACCATTTCACCACCACACTTGGTATGCGATTGAAAAATGAAATAAAACGTAAAATATATACAAATACGTCACAGCATATCATAGATTTCAAAGCACTTAGCTCTGATATAAGTCACGAATCTTGGATTACAACTCTAAAAGAAACGGATCCAAATAAAGCGCTAAATGAATTTCTATTAACCCTGAATACGTTTACCACTAAACACACTATAATAAAAACACGTAAAAACACTACTCACAAAACACTTCAAATTAAACCATGGATTACAGCAGGGCTAGTAAAAAGTATACACAAACGGAATATAATGCATGCAAGAGTAAACAAAAACCCAATGGACAGTAAACTAAAACACAATTATTTATTATACAGAAACCTATGTAATAGACTAGTAAAGCAGGCGAAACATGAGTTCTACAGGAAAGAAATAGATAATGCCGGAGGAGACACAAAAAAGATATGGAGAGTTATCAAAGATGCCGCTTATTCAAAACCTAAGAACAGTACTTCTATTAATAAATTGTTAGTCGATGGGGAAATCTGTTTAACACAAAACGAACCCAAAAAAATTGCAAATCACATTAATTATCATTTTTCCAACGTTGGCTTAGATTTAGCGGAAAAAAATACTTACAAAGAACCACATGACAGAAGAGCTACTTGTCAAAGAAAGTTCCTCCATGCGACCAAATCATTCCTTTAACATTTACAAAATAAATAAAAAAGATATTAACGAACTCATTCTTTCTCTCACAACTCATTGTGCACCTAGCCCGGACAACATATCTAACCAAATCCTGATTAAACTACGAAAATATATCGGTATACCTCTCCTACATATATTTAATCAAAGTTTCTTCCAATGTGTTGTACCAGACAAACTTAAAATTGCCAGTATTACCCCGATCCATAAATCTGGAGACAAAACGTTAATCTCCAACTACAGACCTATTTCACTACTTTCTCTATCAAAACTCTTAGAAAAAGCAATGAAAAAAATACTGCTATCCTACCTCGATAAACACAACTTACTATCAAGTCATCAATTCGGTTTTCGGGCAAGAATGGGCACAGAACAGGCAATTTCTGAATTAACCAACTTCATTGTAAAACATGTAGATAAGGGATCTAAAGTAATTGGAGTTTTTCTAGATCTGGCTAAAGCCTTTGACACCATCTCTCATGATATGCTATACGAAAAACTTAAAAATATTGGCATCAATGGAAAACCGCTCAAATGGTTCATCAGTTATACAAAAAATAGGAAACAAATAGTTGATCTTAATAAATGCTTGAGTGACACAGCAGAAATAAAGTACGGAGTGCCTCAGGGTAGTGTCTTAGGCCCTATTCTTTTTCTTATCTATATTAATGGTCTCACTGATATTAAAATTCCAACACTCTGCTATAATGTGATCAGCTACGCAGATGATACTGTACTTCTTTTTAAAGAGCAATCTTGGGAAAAGGCATTTAAGAGCGCCGAATTTGGTATGAGGGAGATAAAAAAATGGCTCGACAAAAATCTTCTTACCCTAAACACCTCGAGAACCAAATTTCTAACATTCACTAAAACAAATATTGGGCAACCAAAAACCGTCCCGCTTTTACACCTGTATCCATGTACTACATCACAAACCACAAACTGCGACTGCGAAAAAATTGAACATTCGGATAATATTAAGTATCTTGATTTAACAGTGGATTGCAAACTAAAATGGGAACTTCACATAATTTCACTTGCAATGAGAATCCGGAAACAAATTTACATTTTCAAAACGATTAGAAACATTATGACACTTAAAATACTAAAAAATGACTACTTTTCCCTTTGTAAAAGCATTTTAATTTATGGTATATCATGGGGTGGTGCCGCAGACACATACATCAAGCTACTTAATACAGCTCATAAAGCACTTATTAGAACTATGTTCAAAAAACCATATCTTTACCCCACTGAAAATCTTTTAATTAAAAATAAAATTCTTGATATCAGGAAGCTATTCATAAAAAAAATTATCCATACAAATTGCATAAAATCGTCACCTTCACACATATCTCACTCCCAGAACAATAGAGCTAAATCTAACAATCATTTACAAGTGCCAAAAATTAAATCCACTCTTGCTAAAAAACATGAATCTTACCTCGCACCTTCCATATTCAATATTTTCTTAAAAGAAACACAACATACAACTCAAACCAACAGAAAATGTACATATAAATACTTTAATACGTGGCTAATGAACAAAAAAAGAAATTGCATTAACAAGTTACTTGCAAACCTTCCATGCTAATTTTTATATGACATATTAAAAAAAAAAAAAAAAATAAGAACTTTCACATCAAAAAATGTTCAATTATTTGATTATTTGATTCACACTAAAAAAAAAAAAAAAAAAATGTTCAATTACTGTTACATATGTATGTAATAATTTATATTTAGATTATTTTATCTAGGTAATCTTTTATTTTTTAATTACGTTTCTTTTTCCTGTATTTTGTATTTTTATTTATTTACTTTGTATTTTTATTCACTTTTATTATTATTGATATATGTAATGGTAGATACTGCTACCCGGCTCAGAACAGATATTGTCTAGTGAGTCGGGTAGCGCACATAAATTGTAAACAAATATTGATGTCAATAAACGCCCGGGTTACCGGCACTAAAAAAAATAAAAAATAAATAGTAGAACGGTAGAGTCAGTCTATTGTTAGCGCGACCAGGGCAATGAAATCGTATTAGTTCTATTAAATCAGGGGTATCCAGGACCGAGTGAATTATTTTATATAATATTAATAGATCACAGATTTTTCTGCGATCTGATAAATTTACGAGATTAGTCCAGTTTAATAACAAATTATAGTCCACGGATTCTCTTGGAATACCTAATTTAAAATTAATATACCTAAGGAATCTATGCTGGACTTTTTCAATCGCTTGAATATGGATATTGTAATGTGAAGCCCAAATCGTAGAGTTATATTCCAAAATGCTTCTCACTAGCGTTATATATAAAATGCGAATATTATCTATGTTACAAAATTGTTTGGCTATTCTAATAATAAATCCTAAAATCTTCATTGCTCTATTAATAATATTAGTTATATGGCTAATAAATGTAAGTTTTGAATTAAAAATAAAACCTAGATCATTTATTGTTTCTACTGAGTATAATATAATTTTGTCAAGATTGTATTCATAAATTGTCGGTTTCTTTATTTTATAAAAACTTATTTTTTTATAAAATTATTAATAATTATTCATTTTATTTTTTTTCTCTATGAATGCCCATTTTAAAATTCACATATCTTAAAAGTTTATTTTGGATTCTTTCAATCGCATGTGAATAAACCTCATAATTTGGGGTCCAAACCGTGGAACTGTATTCTACATGACTACTTACTAGTGACATATATAATGTTTTACAGTATTGACATTATTGAAATCACTAGATACCCTTAAAATAAATCCCGAAATTTTCAAATCTTTATTTATTATATGGTCCGGCGACCCAACAGTAAAAAAACCATCTGCCAAGGCTGGGCTTTATTGAGAATATTTGAAAGTCGTATTGAAAAAATGTACTATGAAAATATTTAAAAATAATTATAAATCTAGATATAAGAGTTTGATTGTAAACATAGTTTAAGAATTCATCTGCAAACTGAATATAAATTAAATGTATGTGTGTATAATATTAATGTATCTATTAAGATTTGGCACATTACTTAGATCTGGAGATCAGAACGAGCCAGCCAGCGACATCTAGCGGTAAGAGTGGCGACGCCATCGCCATGGACCCAAACAAAGTCACGAAGTGGTGTAAAGCGGAACCGCGACAGTTTAGTATCCCACGACAGGGGTGCGAGTGTCGCCAGATCACGCAGCTGAAGACAGATGATTCAGCACCAGTCAGTTACCATCTCACCTCCGCGGAGGAACCTCCTACCGTCCCCCTTGGAGCGGTCGCCGAGGCTCTTACCGTCACCCTGCGAACTTCCGCCCAGGAAGCTCCCCTCTCATGAATCGCTGCCTGCCGACTCCTCCCTTTGGAGCTTTGGCCCAGGCTGAACTGCGAGTGATAGCCCGACTCTCAATAATATATTGATTCCGCCTTGCGGAATAAGCCCAAGTTGGCGCGTGTTTTTATTACTGATAAATGTGAACTCGGAGATCCGCAGGTTCCAGAATCATCGAAAAGGGAAGTGCCTGAACAGTTTTGTATATTTAATTTGTAACGCGAACTAACTTTTGAAAAATATTGAATAGACAATAAATTAGAATTAAGAAAAAGGACAATTAATTAATAAGCCTAGATTAAAACTAACCCTCAACATTTAAAAAAATTTTAAAATAAATGTTTTTTATTTTTGTAACCACGTAACTTCTTTTTTTACGTTTTCCTCCTTTCTTTTTACATGCGCAGTTTTAATATTAGAACTCCCATAAACCATACATTCGTTCGTTAGCGCAACAAAAGCAAATATCTGCACTTGTGATTTTGCTTTTTACAAAGTTATTTTAGTGTCTTTCCGGGAGATTTCATCACACATAGTGCCTAAAGATGTACACTGTAGAGAAAGATACAAAATTTTTATGGAAAATGGAACAGATAAATAATATTTCATCCTTTTATCAGCAAATTGTATCAACTTATCGTCCGTTACAGCTCTATACATGGTGGTCATAATAACATTTGGGTATTTCGAATGTTATTTATATAACATTTTGTAATACATGCCAATTTCTAAATTATTTTAAAATATCGTTTTGAACTAAAAATTAATCGCGCAGTTATTGAATTAATTGAAATCAAATAAATTAATTGAAATAAATGACAAACAGTGGGGTTATGTTTCTGAGAGTAGGACGAAATTAATCTTGAATTGAAAATGAGATCCCTGAGGCGTATGTACGGTAAAAGGATCATGATAAAAGATGTAATTATGAAAGAGTATCTGAGATAATGTTCGAATGCATCGTTCGTTGCTTGCGATGTAGTAAGGTTTGATCGTTTCAGTATAGCTTGGACTTGACTTCGTCGGCCAATTGGCCGGTACCCACAAACATATGATTATATAGACTAGAAATTAAAGGTGAGGGGTAAAATCAACTGTTGAAGAACGAAGGGGGTAAAGCTGACTGTGATTCGTCAATAAATCAATCTGACAGTATTTAGGCATTTCGCATTATAATATCACCATTATTTAGTTCTTAAAAGTAAAATCTGCTTTTGAATGAATAGACATTTTTACATGGGAGCGCAAATTACTCGCCACGTTATGAACAAATTTGCGAAGTGCAAATTCGGCAAAAAAAAAATTCTTATATTTTCAGAGTCGAATATTTTGTTTACGTATTTAGTTAAGACACTTTTAGTGTTCATAATTTACTTCCCAGTAACAACGATGCGCACACTTGAGAATCGCTACATTCGACCAATGTTGGCTAGATGTGATAGTATATGTTTCTACAACTGATTCATATTATACGACGTGAATAAGCTTAAAATGATGCTTACATATGGAATGTAATACGACAATTGGGTTTATTCTCTTTTTCACATCTATTTTTACAAGTTTTCATATCACAAGCCACTATTTTGCCGTGTTATTTCATAAAATGCCTCGACCATAGCTCGACGCTAGTTCGAACAAGAATGATGACGTCACATTCTCAAGATTCACGGGAAGCCATACGCGAGCCCAGCCGGCTCCAATGGAGCCGGTATGGGGAGTGGGGAATAATACGCTTTTAATCACTTAGGGCAGGTCTACTAATATTCATATGTCTATGCCGGTACCATTGTTCTTCAACACATCAATATCTTCTTTCTCGTTAGCCGTATTATTATTTTTTCTACAAAATTTAGATCAACTTTTAACGTTCTCAGATGTACGAGCTGTAAGAGAGTAGGAGCTACTTCCGAGAATATTATTACTGTCTTTGTTACTATTTTCATGTTTACCATTACCGTGCATCTCATTGAGAATTTTGTGAATAACTGTTTATTAAATAATTTTTCGAAGATTGAAGCTATAATATGCCCATATTATGATTTTAAAAGTGGACGTTGAACATGGCATGAAAATGATGAATGATTATTTTGGATATTGAACACATCGTCTGGAGATTGAACAATTCGGCTCCCATACGTTTGAGGTATTTTTTGTTCAATTAGCCAATTAGTGGTAAATTGTATATACAGAATGATTTTTAGATTTCAAGCACTTTACTTTTATCTTAGTTTGTAGTTGACTTAAAGTATTATTTTAAAATATACAAACAGCGTCCTTGGGGTGATTTTTCACAAAAACTGCTCTATATAAATCATCCAAATAGTATTTAAGTTTGAAAACAATGCACAAGTACAAAGGTACCTACCGCTAATATACTACTATCGGTTGTCGGTGCATGCGTGATGTGAAATATTCTTACATCGTACGTATTACGGCCTCCGTGGTCTAGGGGTACTCTTGACTAGAAATCCGGAGGTCGCGGGCTCAAACCCCGGCGTGCGCAAGTAAATTTTATTCGAATAATTTATGTTATTTCACAAATTATTAATTTAAAATAACAAATAGTGTATTTGCGGCATGTTCCAGAGAGGAAGATATGGTGTAAGGACCACCATCAGAATTGAAATGGCTTTAGCCGTGTTTGGTGACCAGATCTGAATAGATACTCACATACCGTCTCTCTTCGCCTTCCTCCACACTACCTTCAGCCTCACAATATACTAATATACCCCAATTGAGGATTCCATAGTCTCACTGGCGTCAGATGGTTGGGAGCAGTTGAGACTGTGTGCGGTATTCCATAAAAAAAAATTTGTGAATAAGTTGAAAATTTTGTTTTTTTTTTATTGTTTCATTACCTACATTTGACAAATGTAATTTTTAAAGTTTACTTACTTTAGAAAATTTAATTTTTCATTGGAAAGATTTGGATTTCGTTTTCATCAGCGATCTCAGCAGTGATAATGGACTAAATGTGTGTCGTAGATGTCTTTCAATCAGACTATGAGGACAGTCGACTTCTTGCACATTTTCATGTCCTGGCCCGACTTGGTCGTGTCATGTCTTCCTCGGGTGTCCCCAACTTCTGCTACCATTCACATTTGCATATATTCTACTTAAATGCCTTTTTTTGTTCATTCACTCTACATGCCCAAACCATCTAATCGTCACTTTCTTGATCTTACTCATTACGCTTACTTCAGCCTTGCACTCTTTGCGGATCTCCACATTTCTTATACAATCATTCATGGTTTTACTATACATACGCCTTAGGAATTTCAATTCTACAGCATTCAGTCTGCACATCCCTTCCAAAAACATGAATTGTTGAACTCAGAACATAAAAAAGGTTTTTTCCACTGTGAGTCATCACGTGTCTGGTCAGAGATCCTCATTTGTACTCGGAAACATATTGTAGCGATAATAACTAAAATGTTCTTCAACGTTCTTTGGTGCAAATTGAATAGCATGGGAATGTACTAGAGCACACCGTAGGTACTGCCCATCTACCTACCCCCTGGATGATTCTCGATGCATTCGCACCTGATATAACTCAGGCAGTCTACTACATACATTATCTTTAACGAGGCAATTAAAAAAACTTAATCCTTTCGCGCCGCGATTAATTAAGTAATGCTTGCTGTGTCTGTTATGATTAATAACTTGAGTGATATATAAAATATTGTCAAAATTTATTCACAACAGTTTTATCCCCGCAACAGAATGAATCTATTACAAAATGTTACACAGTTTAATTTCAACCCGTTAATTATTAGGAGACCAAATTTGGTCACAAGCATCCACGAATTTGGTTTCCTAATATTTAAAGGGTTATCACCGAACACATCTTTAACCTTCGCAACACATCTTTCGTACAATAATCTTTGTATATCCCTAGTTAAGCGTATATTTTATAACAAAGTTCTAAGGAACATATTTTGATGAGCACTATCGTCTTATGGACGAATGGAATAATGATATTTTGGGATAACAACTTAAAAACCAATACTTAACGAGATTTATTACAAAAAGAACAGTCAATAGACAGTCCCTATTAATAGTTGCCTTAAAGCATAATCCATAATTCGATATGGGAACATTTATTTTAATTAATTAAAAATACGCTTTCATTTTAAAAGAGTCTTTCTCAGCAAACTAAAACTTTTTGGATTGTTATTGATTTCCCTTGATGTTGATCTTTCGGGGCTAAATTTGCGATAAATTGTGTTTTTTTTTACATCTGACATACCTATAAATAAATTTTTGAAAATTATATTACTTTTTTATTAAAAATATTGGTGATATAAACTGTGGTGATTTTCCGTGCTGATCATCCAAATTTATTTGTAATAAAAGTATGTGGGTACTCCGTTACTATTTGGTTTTATTCAAGTAGCTACAAGTATTGATACAATGGACAATATAAAAGTTTGCTAATGAAGAGAGGACGAGTTACAACAGACATGCCTTTTTATACGTCTCGGTCATGCTGTCCCACTCAGATATGCCTGTCTCTTTCATACCGACAGACATACGTTCACTTATACTGATGAATTCGCTATAATTTAAAAAATTTGTACATAAAATACTAAAGGATTATAGGTGCATACAACAAGATATTATAAGATGAATATTTGTCTCAAACAATTTTTTATTCTTAAATTAAATAATTAATCAATTTACAGAGAATAATCATTTATGTTAACTAAAATAATTCGTCAACTTACTTTTCACAGCTTTTCATTTTTTAAATGTTTTTCTTCTATAGAAGCAAGTGCTTGTGTTTAAAAGAATGGTGAGCCTCAGAATGAAGAATATATAGTGTTTGTAATCAATAATTATTAAAGGAAACATAATTATTTCAATAAAACATGTAAATAAACAAATTAAAATTAACATTTATTAAGAAAAAGAGAATTAATAATGAAGTAAGTAAAATAACATGGTTCACAATGCTACAACTGGGCCACTCGGCACACTTCTATTTTATGGTGTTAATTATAATGTTTATATAATCGAGTTTAAATATGTGCACTTATAAGTTATAACATTGATTTTTTTATTTTTCGCTGGCTATCCATATGAAGTTGGGTACGTGGAATAATAATAAGATTTTTTGTACAATTTCGAAAGCTGATTTCGAAAAAATCAAAGACAACAAACACAAATGAAATATTATAACCATATTCCAAAAATCAAATTAACAATGTTAATAACAATTCACCTATTTTGCTATACTTTCAGAAGATGTCTTAAAAAACGAATATAAATACAATATTTAGTGAGAATAATGGGTATGTTTCAGATTTATGTACTATCGGTTACAGTGCATCTGCTGTCGTTAGCTTAGTTTCAGAGAAAAATGAAACTTTTTTTTGGTTTTTGTTATGTAATTATGTACATTTCAGTAATAATATGAACTAAACATGTCAATTTGTCTGTCCTAGAACGGGAAACTTTCCTAGTTGGACAGGCAAAGCATCCAATATGTAATATGTACTTTCTTTTGATAAATAAATAAATAAAAAAAAAAAATTTAAAAAAAATATTTAGTGAGAATAATGGGTATGTTTCAGTTTTATGTACCTTCTGTTACAGTGCATCCGCTGTAGTTTATTTATTCATCATCAAAGCGAAACTTTGATGATGAATAAATATATTTGTTTGAAAGATCAGTTTCATCGTTCAACATCCCCGGCTCGAGTTCACTGCGAGAGTCAGCTAATTGATTGCGATGTAGTAGAGTTTTATCAATTCTGGCTATTAAACCAGGATAGCTTGGTCTGGATATTGAGTATCTTTTTTGCGGAATGTCAGTCATTTAGTTTAATTTGAATAAGACACGGCCAATAGGCCGGCGTTATCGTTCTTCACCACATAAATAGTTTCGTTCTTGTTGGCCGTATTTTCACTTTTTCTTCAAAATTGATATACACTTTTAACGTTCTCAGATGCCAAGCTGTGTGAGTTGCGGAGCTGCTTACAAAAAATATTAAATAACATGAAGCTTCTTAACCTTAGCTTTACCAATGATAGAAAATAATTTCGTGTGTAGTTCGTTTTACTCCATGGTGTTTAAGATTGTGTCTCGTCAGAGAAACCATTCGATAAAATGAATAGTTGCACTTACAACATAAAAAAGGTTTTTCTCCACTGTGAGTCAGCATGTGGCGCTTCAGATTGCATTTAAGAGAACAAGAATAGTTGCACTCAGAACATGAAAAAACTTTTTCTCCACTGTGAGTCAGCATGTGGCTCTTCAGTTTGGCACTTTGAGAACATGAATAAATGCACTGGAAACATGAAAAAGGTTTTTCTCGTCTGTGAGTCAGCATGTGTCTTATCAGATTGCCCTTTCGAGAATATAAATTGTTGCACACCGAACATGACAAATGTTTTTTTCCAATATGGATGCGTAAGTGCCTTTTGAAATTCGAGAATTGGAATAGGTACAATGAGGACAAAATAATTGTATCACCACAGGATGCGTCTTCTGATCTGTAGAAAAAAAGAAAGTAATACGATTATAAAGGCATAATACGGCTAAATATCTACACTTGGCGTAAGAAAGCACAGAAATTGATAACAACGATGGCAGAATTGTTAAATTTCAGAAAAAAGGTGATTTTACCGGACTGGACAATTCTTTCAAAGCGTTCTGAGCATTCCTTCTCTACATCCGGCAGGTCTATGTCAACTTCCATACAAGAGAATCCCCCATCATTATCTTCTCGGCGTCCGAGTTCCTCCTTGACGGTAATAGTCTCCACATTAATGCAAGCTATAAAACAATATGTACGTACATTGATCATCGATGTAAAACACATTTTAAAAAAGCATAAAATAGAAAAGATAAAATATATAACTGAGCAACCATTCAGAAGTGAGAAATAGGTGAAGTGAGTTCAAGGTTAATTTAAGAAAATAAATAAGAACGACCCCGAATGTCCGCTTCAGAAGGAAAAAGCATTTGCTCTTGAGTACCTTCAGTATGGAGTTGTTGTTTTAATTTAAAGGAGTATTTTTAACGTATGAGGATGAGGTGAAAACTTGAGGAATCGAGCACTTATTGTAAGCATTGGCGGCTTCTATGATCGTAGGGTATGATCACATCAAACCAATCACAAATAAACTCCTCAAAACAATACACATTTTCCTAAACATAAAAAAACATATATAAAATAAAACAATTGAAAATATATACTTTGCACTTTGCCAATCATTTATAGAATATGGAATTATTGCTAGGGGAGGAGCAACAAACTCGGCTATCGATTCATTAGAAATCGCACAGAAAACGATCTTAAAGGTAATAGTAAAAAAACATTGACTGATCCAGACCAAATATTCAACAGTTGTGACGTACTAGATATACGCCAATTATACGTTTAAACACAACTTAACTACATTTTTGACCAAGAAATAAAATTCAACATACACACAATATCACTAACAGACCAGTTAGACAAGCGTACAAAGAAAACATAAAAACTCCGACGGTAAATACAAGTTTTGGACAAATAGACTATCAATACCATGCTATAAAAGCTTTCAACAGTCTAACACTTGAAAATAAATTGAGGAAAACAATAATTATTTTTGACACAAAATTACACAATGGATTAAAGAACAAAAAAGAGAATATTACCATAATTTAAAAACATAAAATAATAAAACCTACACGTAACACCCAAAACTAACATAAAACACACATCACTCACAAACATAATATAAATAAACGGATTATTTAATTTATTTCATTTAAATTTTATTTTAATTTACTTGAGTTTTTGAATATTAATTTTTCAGTTTAAATTTATCTTTTACTCATATTTTTTTATTCACTAACATTTTATATATTTTCCTTAAATGTATTATGAATATTTTTTTGTATTTTAAAATGGAGGCCTCAGTTCGGGTTAGCCACCCAGTGAGGCCAACATTACTAAATTGTATTAAGAAATGTAAGATTTATTATTATTTTTATTTTATTTAAAGAAAGCAAGACAAAAATATATATTACAGTAAATAATAAAATAAAATACAGAAAAGTTCCTGTTATAAATTGGGGTCCTTAGAATAATAACTCAAGATTCTTGAGAGTTAAACTGAATCACTTTTTATTTGACAATAAACTTCCAATTTCACAGGTATGATTAAGCACTTTTTAATAACTACTCTGGGTACCGGTACTAGTTCCCGTAGTTATTTCGGAGAGGTGAAACCTTTGATTGTTTTCGTATTAGAGCGCGTTTGTAAGCAAAGACCACCTTTTTATAACCTGACAAAAGACTGTTGACATTCAAATGTAAAAGGCCGCAAAACAGAAATCGTCTTTGCTGACAGAATTTAATCAAGCAATTAGCAGAGGCGCGAACCTTTCATAAATAATATAATTTAGCATTCATAGATGTCACTAATGGTACATAGTTACCCTGAAAATTATACATGCACCCCCCGAAAGAAACTTAATTCACCAATTAAGGTTCTTTCTAATAAAAGAAAAATTATATAACTACATAATATAAACATTAATATTAACCAAAATAAAAAATAAAAAATTTAAATTCTAAAATCATTGAAAGAAAAAACAAAATACATATAAAATATAAAGGATTCAGTTTTTAACAACACAACACAAATCTTGATTGGCTTCATCTTCTAATTCCATCTGGATGGGTTCCTTATTATGATTTACATGAGAATAACCTTGTGCACGAGGGGTCATCAGTTTTGCACGAGGATTCATCAATTTGAGCCGGGGTCATCAATTTGGTTACATCAGTTTGTGGCGTGCAATGAAAAAACATAAATTGCACGATCGTGGTGTTTCTTCATATCGTCCTTTGTTGAACGAGGCAGTCATTGGCGTTCAAAGTTGTCTTCTACGGGTAGCAGACAGATTTTGGTAATTGGTCGCACGAACGTCCCGTGTGATGTCCGGAGGGTGACTACCCTTGTGATTCCATCAGCTCCAGGATGGCAGGATAGTATACGAGCCATTTTCCATAGAGTGGGGGGTAAGTTATCTTCCTTCAAAATAACTAGATCATTTTCCTGGAGGGACCTCTGATTGCTGGTTTGCCATTTGTTTCTCCGTTGAAGCTCTCCCAGATAATCCTTTTTCCACCTGAACCAAAAGGATTGAATTAGTTCTGTCATTTTTTGATACTGATTTAGTCTGTTGTATGGTACATCTCGGACATCGCCCTTGAGGTGATTTTTCACAAAAACGGCGCTCTACAAATTATCCAATTATTATTATTATTATTATTATTATTATCTTCTTCTGGAATAACAGATGCATTTGTGCCCATAAGGAAATGGTTAGGAGTCAGAGGATTTAAATCATTAGGATCGTTAGACAGTGGTGTTAAGGGTCTGGAGTTGAGACAGGCTTCGACTTGACATAGTACAGTATAAAAAAGCTCAAAAGTTAAAGATGAACAATTAGTAATTCTATACAAGTGATATTTGGCAGACTTGACTGCGGCCTCCCACAGACCTCCTTGCGTTGGTGCGCGTGGAGCGATAAAATGCCATTCTATTGACCTATTTGCTAAATACTCCTGAATTTTGTCATCATTTTTTCTCAAACTGGCATAAAGTTCCTCCAGTTTATTACATGCTCCTTTGAAAGTAGAAGCATTGTCGGAATATATTTTCTTGGGTTGACCTCTGCGAGATATAAACCGTTTCAAACAATTTAAAAAAGTTTCGCTAGATAAATCTGTTACTAGCTCTAAATGGACAGCCTTAGTAACAAGACAAACAAAAATACATAGATACGATTTAATTAGAGGAGCTCTCTTCAGAACTCCACTTTTGATTTGGAGCGGACCCGCGTAGTCCAAACCGGTTACAGAGAAAGGCCTGCTAGGGGTGGTTCGGTCCACAGGCAAATTACCCATAATTTGCCGGCCTACGACGGGGCGGCATCTAAAACATATTATACAGTTATGTAATATTCGTTTCACTGTGTTTTTACCGAATATCGGCCAAAATCTTAACCTTATTTCGGCTAGTAACGCTTGTGCTCCTGCATGTAAATTCGCATAATGATAGTGACGTATTATTAATTCTGTCAACTTATGCCTTGCAGGTAAAATAATAGGATGCTTTTGTTGAAAAGTTAAATGTGTTGCTGTGGACAATCTCCCACCAACTCGTATTAATTGGTCATGTAAAAACGGGTTGAGAGCCTTTAAAGAACTATTTTTATTTACACTTCCATTTTTTATTAAGGCTTCTCGTTCTGCCTGAAAACTGTATTTTTGTGACGATACAATTAAATATTTCAAAGCTAATTCAAGTTCTTCAACGTTTAAATTTCCTGATATTTTGGTCTTTAACTTATCACAATTATTTATAAATCTTAATACATAGGCAGTTACGCGTTTTAGTTTTGTTAAAGAAGAGAATTTCTTAAAGATGTCCCATTCTTCCGGATTAGTTACAATCAAAACATTTTTTCCTTTAATTTCCGGAGGGTTTGAACAAGATATTTTCGATAGCGGCCAAGTGTTGTTTTCTCTAGTCAACCACTCTGGCCCATGCCACCATATTGAGGAATTCACTAGTTGATCAGCAGTAGCTCCTCTTGATAATATATCTGCTGCATTGTCAGAAGATGGCACATGACGCCATTGTTCTGGGTTACTAAATTCTTGAATTTCAGCGACTCGATTCGCTACGAATGTGTTCCAACGTGCTGGTTGACCTTTTATCCAACATAACGCTATCGTGGAATCACTCCAATAATATGTATCTACTTCCATCATACCTAATGCTTGTTTGACATTTTTTATTAGTTTTGCTAGTAATACAGCGCTACATAGTTCCAGCTTGGGTAATGATATGCATTTTAATGGCGCTACTCTGGATTTTGATGTTATTAAATGAGAATGTTGCTTGCCATTGTGATCCATTGATGTGATATAAATGCAGGCTCCATAAACCTTTTCAGAGGAATCACAAAATCCATGTAATTTAATATTACTAGCGTGCTTGCATACAATTTTCCTTTCAATCTTCAATACATTCAATTGGTTTAATTCATTTATATAACTTCTCCATGGCATCAGTATTTCATTTGGTAATACTTCATCCCAGGAAGCCTTGGATTGCCATAACCTTTGCATTATTAATTTCGCCACAACAATAACTGGTCCAAGTAACCCCAATGGGTCAAATGTTGATGCTATGCTTGACAATATTTGGCGTTTATTTTCACTATGCTTTGATGGTTTTGTTATAACATAAGAAAAATAATCTAACTCATTATTCCAGATTAAGCCCAGAATTTTTTCATTCTTGGGTTTGTCAGATAGAATTTTTTCACAATTGTTCTGTCCGGCAATTTCAGCTTGGCCCGACTCGGATGACAAATCCAAGATATTAGATCTCCATTTTCTTAACCTCATGCCTGCAGACAGCAATATGTCAATTAATTGACCTTTTAAATTTCTACAGGATTCCAAATTATCGTCTCCGGTCAATAGGTCATCCATGTAAAAATTGTTTTTTATGACTTGACTAGCTTTAGGAAAAGTAATTTGGTTATCCATACCAACTTGTTGTAGGCATCTTGTAGCTAGGAAAGAGGAAGGACTTAACCCGTACGTTACAGTTTTCAGCTTGTAATGCTGAATCTCATCTTCCGGTGATTCGCGCCAGACTATTTTCTGCAAGTTGCGGTCAGCTGCACTCACATTTATCTGCCGATACATCTTCTCGATGTCAGCTGTCATGACATATTGGTGTTTTCTGAAAAGTAACAATTGGGTATATAAATCCTTTTGAATGACAGGTCCTACCATCAAGGCGTCATTCAGGGAAATTCCTTTGGAAGTTTTGGCTGATCCGTCAAATACAACCCTCACCTTAGTGGTGGAGCTCGATTCCTTAATGACGGCGTGATGTGGTAAAAAATAGGAGTTATGATCTCCTTCTAGTTTATCACATACCTCCATATGACCTAGTTCCTGGTATTCTCGCATAAATTGTACATATTGTGATTTTAATTCTGTATTTGAAGATAATTTTCTTTCTAAGTTTTGGAATCTTTTCTCCGCTGTTGTCAATGAGTTTCCTAATTGATCAATACAAGGACGGCGTGGTAAAGTTACTGTAAATCTACCGTCTTCTTCTCTTGCATGAGTAGCTATGAAATTAGCCTCGCAAGCTTTCTCCTCATGATTTTGATATTTCATGGGGTTGACTTCTTCAAGATTCCAAAATTTTTCAATTTGATTGCTTAATTTATTTATGGATAAGCTACAGAATTGTGATACTGGCCTTTGGTTGGGATATATGTTGGTCGGTCCTGACACGATCCATCCCAGTTGTGTTCGTTGAAGTGTGGGACCGGTATCCAACTTCATTCTATCATTGGTCAGGATGTCCCAAAAACCTTCAGCCCCCAACAAGATGTCGATAGGCGCTGCGATGTTGAAATTCGGGTCTGCCAATTCTAATCCATGAGGCAACTTAATCTGGTTTCTTGGTATTGATGTTTGCGGCAGACTTGTGGTTATTTCCTGTAATATCAGACAAGATATTGTATTTTTATAGTTGGTTCTTAAAGAATTAAAGTCTACCGACACACTTTTCCTTATGTGTGTAACATTATTGTATAGGCCCGATACCGGCTTATTTATGTGATTAAATTTTAAATTTAATTTTTTTGCAAAATCCTCTCTCATAAAATTGGATTGTGCTCCAGAGTCTATTAGTACTCTTGCCTTATATAAATTATTGTCGCTACCCACGATACCTACTATCGCCGTAGACAACAATACTAAATTTTCTGCCTTACCTACGGCAGAATGATTGTTAACTGAGACATCTTCTGCCTCAGTTCCTAAATTTGGAGATTCTACTCGGAATCCCTCTTTATGAAGCAACGTATTGTGATCCTTACTGTCACATCGTTTGCATTTAAAGGTGATCCTGCAATCCTGTGCAAGATGACCCGGCTTCAAACATTTGAAGCATGCTCGGCTCTTTTTCAAGGCTTCTATCCTTTCCGATATTTTTAATTTTAGAAATTTTTTGCAGTAAAAGATTGGATGATCCTCACCGCAGAATGTGCATTTTCCCTTTTTTACAGATAATAACACAGTTGATTCCCTATTATTAATCCCTAAATGTGATTTAATTTGGCTGTGCGGTTTTTTGTCCGTAGTTTGCATAAGTTCTAAAGTTTGAGCTCGTGAAGCTAAACATTTCAAGAACTCTTTCAGTGTTGGCAACTTCCCTTCAATAGGGCTTTGTTCCCAATGTTTTCTAGTAATCTCATCTAATTTGTTTGAAATTATGTAAATAATTAAAGCATCCCATTGATTTACTTGAACTCCTAAGTTGTGTAAAGCCTTTAAGTTAACGTTAGTTCCATCTATCAATCGCCGCAATGCGACTGCATCTTCCTGCTTCATTTCCTTCATTTGGAATATGAATTGAATATGCTTATGTACAGTTGCCCTTAAATTAGAATATCTCTCATGTAATAGTTCCCATGCTCCTTGATATCCAGAATCAGAGATTTCTAAATTCGAAATGATTTTAATTGCTTCTCCCTTTAAGCAAGATCGCAAATAATAAAATTTCTGTACATTGCTTATCGATTTATTATTGTGAACTATATTCTTAAAAGTTTCTACAAAGGTGTTCCAATTTTTCTGATCTCCGTGGAATTCTTGTAACTTTAGGTCAGGTAATTTTATTTCTACCCTCGATTGTTCTACGGATTCTAATGCACCTTTGGCCGTTGCCATTAATGAATAATATTGATTTTCAAATGATTCTCTCTGAGAAGCATTTTCGCTTTCATTTACATCTGAGATTTCCTCAATTTCATCCTGAATAACTTCAAATTCATCAATTATAGATTTAATTCTGTCATATCTTAGTTTTATTTCGTGAGCTGAAAGAGTATTCAATGCATCATTGAATCTGGTTAATTTTCCCCTTAAAACTCCGCGTTTGTTTACTAATACTTTCAATTTCTCCATCGTATTATGAATCGCGACAATAAATTTCCGATAATTAAATGATCACAAAATAATTCACTAATACTGGTAAATTATTCGCGTATTAATACTCCAATTTGAAAGAAATGATGACAAAATCCTTACAATGTTTACTATTTTTGATAAAATCTGCACATAAAACACGTAGGTAATATTGTTATTGTGAAATGTCATACAAAATTAAGTTATGACTTGCAATTTTTATGATGTTGACAAACAGTAAATCGGAATATCTTGTAACAAATTATTTTTTAAAATCATTATTTGAATAAAATAATAAAGATATTTTGGGGATTCTAGATGTGATAGGAGTTGGATTTGGAAGGATTGGACTTATCTGTCTGATGCGATGGCGTGTTTCCAGGTTCTCAGACTTCCAGCTACTTCCAGCTTGATCTCTCAAGGATCTCTTCAATATTTTTGGCCGCTTGGTTTTTGTTTAAATTTCTGTAATCTCGCTTGGATTACAATATCCGGCTCGAAGGACCATGTTATAAATTGGGGTCCTTAGAATAATAACTCAAGATTCTTGAGAGTTAAACTGAATCACTTTTTATTTGACAATAAACTTCCAATTTCACAGGTATGATTAAGCACTTTTTAATAACTACTCTGGGTACCGGTACTAGTTCCCGTAGTTATTTCGGAGAGGTGAAACCTTTGATTGTTTTCGTATTAGAGCGCGTTTGTAAGCAAAGACCACCTTTTTATAACCTGACAAAAGACTGTTGACATTCAAATGTAAAAGGCCGCAAAACAGAAATCGTCTTTGCTGACAGAATTTAATCAAGCAATTAGCAGAGGCGCGAACCTTTCATAAATAATATAATTTAGCATTCATAGATGTCACTAATGGTACATAGTTACCCTGAAAATTATACAGTTCCAATAAACTACTTTTCAGTAGTTTATCGATGGCAACTTTTCACATAAAAAATATTAATAAAAGATAAAATTTATTTTACTGAATGACAACAGTCAGTAAAAAAAAACAATTTGTTTTAAAAATATAAAAACATATACACAACAGTGATATTATCTACCTATAGTTTGTATTAGACCATTGACCTATAGTTTGTATTAGACCGTATATCTCCCACAAGGTCATGGATATGAAACCGCTCTCAGTTAATTCCTTTGCTTACTCGCTAATGTAAAAGATCAATATCCCGACGACATTTTACTCGTACTTGGAGACTTTAATATGCCCACCATAATATGGGAAATGCATGATTCATACTTAACACCTGGAAACTTAAATACACTTTGTACGAGAAACATGGCATTCCTCATTACAGATAATTAAATCTAGAATTCGGTTATTAGAATTTTTATGTAATTATATTGTTTTAATTCGGAGTAATAAATTGTGTCAGTAAGTGAGGAACTAAGATTAAATATAATACTGTTATTGAACTGAAAAATGACTTCACCGACTCCAGAATCAATAAACCTTAGACCAGTAGCTCAAATAGAAACGTAAGTATTAAAATTATGTCATTTATAGGCTTTTTCACCATATTTTACATTTACTTCTTGAATTTGCTAGGCAAATATACAGGATGCTTCATTTATTATTTATTAATTCAATTATTTATTTACAAACTTAGGGCTTTTACCTAAAATGAGTCTCAATAAATTACAGTAGTGTATTAAAACTTATATTTATTCAAGAAATACAACAAAAGAGCCAGGACATAGAAGGTCGAGTTGTCAATATTTATGCATTCATGCTTTTGTGCAACGACCCCGGATCTCTGTTTTACTTAACTTAATAACGAGGTTGATGGATTCCTCGAGAGGTGTAAATGTTTTCGCCAAAGATTTACAAAAAAGACGAAACTAGTAAACGCAAAATCTCACAACCAACAAATTAGTGCCAACTAGCTGGCGACAGGTTTTACCAAAGAAATTACAGAATTAAGGTGATAATTTTGTGCTTGAGATGAAATCTCAGGGTTGCAATTTCAATTATTTAATTAACGTTCACGTAAAGGAAAAAATAATGTTGGCAGATTGAATGCGATAGGGCCAAATTATTATTTTCCCCGTGAAAGTGAATTGGTTCTATACCGTCATACAATGGTAAGTTTACCCACCCGATTAGAAAACAATTTCTTTGTTTTATTACGCCGTAGCCAAAGTTTCGAATCTTCTAATACTTGGTATCGCGTTTTTTTCATATAAATTTTCCTATTACATGAAGACCAAATAACAGCAGGTCTGTTGTAATTTACGACAGGCAATGGCTGGAGCCAACCACCTTTACCAAATTGCAAAATGAATGCATTTATTAGCCGCCAAAGAGGAATAATTAATGAACCCGTGGGTAATTTTTTTCATTCATGGGCTTATGGTCAAAATTTATTAAAGTATTCATATGGAATAGTGCTTGTCTACGACATTATTATTGTCTATGTAAAACTAAACTATTTTCTATATATTTGACATATCACCTTTTCACCAGGGGCGTATTACTCCCGCATGACCTTGTAACCCTGATGGGAGGAGATATTCAATACCCAAATTCTTATAGACAAAGCTGTTGTGGCTGAAAGCTCAGATCTCATTGGCTCAGAGCAAAAATTGTAGATTGATCTCTCGCTCTCTACCATAGCGACTTGTGCAACAGAAAGAGAAGCTAAGCATGTGTTATGCTGCGATAAAAATTAACGGTAATTTCCAAGACGCCATTTCGGAAGTCGAAGTCAGTTGAAGTTTTTAACGTAAATATTTTGAATTTTGAAAATCGTCTAACCCATCTAAAAATAATGTTGGGTGCTAGAATTCTTCAAGGTGATAAATTAATGCCGTATTGTATTAAAGGTTGCTCAGACGGATTCGATAATCCGGTGCTAGCAAGAAGCAGCAAGAAATACGTTTGTTTGTGTGTGTCATTTCGCAATTCAAAGCAAAAATATGGTACTTTTGGGGTTAAAAAATAATGCTTGGCAACGCTTAATCTTCCAGTCATCATATCAGTCTATCTCCACCAACTGAAACAAGGACCCGAACCCGTTGTTAAATACAGGTACTAACCTCTCGTTCTTTGATACAATGTTCCTGATTCCTGAATGTACTTCATTGGCTAATAATTTAATTAATTTTCCTTTTCAGACCTATACGTATTCCGACGCGATACTATACCACGTATTAGGATGCTAAAACTGCTAAACAAAGCCACGATTACATCAAACAAGGTCATTTAAACCTCTCCAGAATTGCATCATGTAAGTATTCAGATTTAACCAGCATTTTCCATAATGTTTGCTGACGATAAAGCTGTGGAAATTATATGAAACCCTTGCAGGAGAATTTGAATAACTTCTAGTGCTGTGGCAATAATAATTAACAATTAAATTTGTTACTCTTCTAATATTTATAAGATTTAAGTCACCTACAGTACGCTTGAACAATGTGGAATCCTCATTTGAAGGAATATTCTGAAGGTATACACCTAATTTATATTGCAGTGAAACTCGCTCAAGAAGTTTTGTTTTCGCTCCCTACAAATTCTGCAGAAACTGCATAAAACGCTATTTTTTCCATACAAGAAAGTTCAAAAGTTCAGCAGTGAATTAATCCATCACCATGTCCCCTTCTTCTTAAAATATAATGAATTAATTTTATCCATGAAATTTATTTAATTTGTGTACAATATTAGAATAGTGTAATCATTGGTCTCAAATTTTGTATTTTTCTAGGTAAGACGAAGGTCATTTGGAGCTGCATTGGTCCGACGGCAGCCCTTTCTCCCAGGAAACAGAAGACGCACTTGGAGATTTTGGGGACGAGACGGCAACTGCGATATGTATAACATTTGTATATATAAAAGACTTTTCTGTAGGCCTTTTTAAGGTAAACAATTCCGTAGTACATTATTTTGATATTCTCATAAGGTCTCGCCAGCGTTAGCAATGTAAGCGGCCAAAAATAATCTTTATATCGACTTTTCTCTGCTTTTTATCAATATGTGTCAATGCATGTGTTATTTATCTAAACCTTCCGGAATAAATTCTCAAAATGATGCTGAAAACCTTAACGAAATCAGTCGCAGAGTTAAGAAGAACTAAGCGCACAAACAGACAGACGCGAATGTCACTTTATTTTATACTATTTAGAGATAATGGATTCCACCACGAATTGTCAGTATCCAAAATAGAAATATTAATTACATGTTCTTAACTTCTATTTCATAATATCTTTTGTTGTTTTACAAGCTATATTTATTTATAAGCTTTTATTATGTACACGATTTTTATTTCTTATATTATGGTTTATGTATTAGGTATGATTTAAATTATACCATGTAAAAGTCAAAAGGCGTTACTATTGTTGTTCGTCTAGTCAGGGTCGGCCCTGAGCCAAATGGCCCATGGCACAAGTAAAATTTTAGCGCTCCTTGTCAAAACCAGTACATGCCTAGGCCCTAGGTAGTAGATAGGCGATCACTGTAATCAATTATATTTTGATGATTTGTATGTATGCGTAGCGTGGTTTTTATGAAAGATAATCTTACGTTGGTTTAGGTATTATCACCCTTGGAAATTCAGCGCCCGAAGTGGACTGCTCTAATTGCGCCTGCACAGGGTCGACCCTGCCTCTAATTCTTTTTTTTATTACTTGACATAGTGAATATCTTTCAACACGTTGAATATGTATTTTGTGTATATATTCTTGTATATTTGTGCAAGGTCAAATAAAATCCTATTAAGTTGTTGCAGTAAGACAAAAATCCTGGGTTGGATTCCTAGTTGAGACCGTTACTTTTTATGTTTCTGTGTCTTGTTCTGT
Organism: Hesperophylax magnus; assembly: GCA_026573805.1. NCBI lineage: Eukaryota > Metazoa > Arthropoda > Insecta > Trichoptera > Limnephilidae > Hesperophylax > Hesperophylax magnus. Next base: position 603,125 of record JAIUSX010000137.1, on the reverse strand, counting down.
TTCATGTTTTGTTTAGATATATTAGTATTATCTTCTACTTCAATGATAAATCAATGCTCAATACATCGGTTGTACTGACCCTGTTTTGTATTACTGTCCATCGTCTTTTTGAAAATAAAAAGTATTTTGATGTGTGCATAGCTGTGGGTTTTTTTTATTTTCCTTTTCCTGCATTCGAATATTTTTATTTTTAAAATATAATTTTTTTGGGCTAGTGAATGAACGATGTTAGCTGGGTTCAGTTATATTGTTTATGTTTGAACTTTTTTAAATGGCCTTGAGAATTCTTTATGGTCCACAATATATTTACCTATCTGGACCAAACGACCGTTTTATTTGTGGTCGTCTGTGGTTAAGGGGGTGACAAAATGGGGCCATACAAAAAGCCCGAAGATATCGATCTAGAGAGTGGTTTATTTATGCGTCGATCCAAAGCGAAACGTTGAGCTGTCACATTGAGTTTTCGATTAAATTCGGGTTTACGACTTGCTAAAGAGTACCAAAATCAGTGAAAACGGGTTTGTCAGTCGTAAACCCGCGGTACGGACGCTTGTGAGAGATACAGAGTCAGCCCCCAGACTGTCTGTTTGTGGGTGTTAATGTTATATAATATGTGTTATATGATCCTGCCCCGACTGTCTGTCTGTTAGTGTTAATATTATGTAATAAGTTTTGCCCGAGTTTAATGATAAGTTATTGGCATCGAACCATTTATTCAACCGTTTATTCTACATTCGCAATGTTTACTGTTCTTCAGGCTATGGCTGGAGATAACCACTTTAACCAAAATCCAAAATAAATGCGTATTTTGGCCGCCAAAGAGGAATAATTATTTTACCCGTCTGAAACTTTTGCATGTATCGTTTTTTTATCAATTTAAATATGCATGCATTACTGCTGATGGCATAAAACATGTCTAAGACTTCATTATTGTCTGTGTAAAACTAACCCGATTTGTTGACTCATCCTTTTTTCATCGCCAGTTGGCCAGTCGCATCCCCCGGTTTTTACTCTCTAATTCTACTTTATATCGCTTAAACTGTTGAACCCACGAAGTTAAATTTATCTTCCCGTGCTTGTGATATTTATTAGAAAGTACTTATGCTTTTATGAATCACGCAACATCGTGTAGCGGCCGTTATCAGTACACCTAATTTAACAAATCTATTGGAGTTTTGTTTGCGGAACGTTCAAACTGTTACTTAGACGTCTGCTTATAATAGTAAAAATATTTTTAAAATTAGTTTTAAATATTCTGTTAAAAGCGCATTGGCGAACTTAATAAAAGCTTTACTTTAATAAAGTATTTGCATTACTTATGGTTATAGTTATATTGAGTTATCCGACGAATCTTTCAACAGATTTTAAATGTCAACTCCAAGGTCAAGATATTCACAATATGTATATCCCTATTTCCCAATAAAAGTTTCGCATATGATATCATTGTTTTGACAAAATATTTAACCAAACAAAATGAAAAGCTCATTTAAAATAGGGTTCCGTCACAATTATATTCTGTTTCAGGTATGCATATTTGTTTGGGCTTGTACCAATTACCAAAGCCTATGACAGCGGTGCCATGGATCTAGTAAATCCAGAAACTGTTTCCATCAAGACGGAACCAGGGCCCCAGAAAGAAGGTGGAGGTGAAATGGATTTAGATTTCCCAGATGTAAAGATGGAATGTTCCCCATATGCGGAGAGTACTCAGACAGCCAGTTAGTTGCATTGCTTTTGTATAATAAATTATATGTTATTAATTCAAGTCCATTTTGGATTGCCATGGCGACAGAACATAATATGTTTTTTAACGCTGCCCTCTTTTGCCGTACTTATTTTAGTTTTTATCTTTACCAGAAACAGCCAATCTACAACATTAGTTAAACTAAATAATTTTAAATTAGTTTTGTGAATACTCCACGCGTGTTCCAACTGCTCTCAAGCTCTTGGCGTAGTAGTACGTTGTGTGGCTAGAAGTCAAAAGGAGGGAATGGATATAGAGTGGTGAAAGGTACCTGTCTATTCATATCTTATCATTTCAATGAATGTTTAAATGGAAAAATTGTTAACATTACACCAAGGCGATACCGATAGTATCTCTTACTCTGGAACGTGCCACGAGAACTGCTCTCAAGCTCTTGGCGTAGTAGTACGTTGTGTGGCTAGAAGTCAAAAGGAGGGAATGGATATAAAGTGGTGAAAGGTGGGAAGTACTTGTCATTGGAACGTGCCGCAAGAATATATTGTGAAATATCATGTATCAATCAAAAAAATTGCTTGCGCACGCTTGGATTTTATCCCGGAACCTACAGATTACAAGTCGAGAGCCATTCCCTTTGATTACAGAAGCCGCCAATGCTCACAATAAGTGCTCGATTCCTAAAATTTTCCATTTTTTTCCTCATGAGTTAAAAAAACATATTTATTTATTTGTTTGTTCACGCCCAATTAGGGCTCTTACTATTATTGGAAGAAAACAACATTTCGTCGACTTATAAAAACTACATAATTCAGGTGCTCTAAAGCAAATGTTTATTCCTTCCTCAAGCGGACATCTGGGGTTGTCCTTATTAATGTGATTAAATTAACCTTGAACTCTCTTCATCTAATTTTCAATTCTGCAGGATTAATCAATGGTGTATTTTATCGTAAATATTATAATTTGAAAATTTGTGTTGTTTAACATTGATTATCAATCTATGTACATGTTGTTTTATAGCTTACATTAATGTGGAGACTGTTACCGTTAAGGCGGAACTCGGATGCCGAGAAGATAGTTATGGGGAACTTCCTTGTATGAAAATTGACATAGACCTGCCGGATGTCAAAAAGGAATGCTTAGAACGAATCTACCTGTCCGGTATAAACAATTTCCTTCCTAAAATTTTACATTTTCTTCCATCGTAATTTGTTAAATTTTTTATCAATTTTAGTGTAATAATCTTTTTTTTTTTCGACAGATATCAAGACGCATCCTGTGAAAAAACAATTATTTTGTCCTAATTCTATCTTCTCCCTTTCTAATAAGTCGAATTTAAATAGGCACCTATGCAACCCTACAGAAAAAAAACATTTTTCATGTTCCGAGTGCAACTATACATGTTCTCGAAAGGGCCATCTGACGA